>JAQQZR010000017.1:14361045-14374818 GCA_030068235.1 Notoglanidium macrostoma | reverse complement strand
CACACACACACACACACACACACACACACACACACACACACACACACACACACACACACACACACACACTGAAATGGTTCTCTCGCTACGCAGTTATTTGACTCAGGTTAATAAAGTAACCGAAGATACCTCACAGCGCTGACTATAAACCGAAAACGTCACCGTGTCACGTGACGCAGTTAACGCACCTCCGAGTCGTCTCGTCCAAGCTCTCTGCTGTCCTCCTCCTGCTGCCGCTGTTTGTCTCTCTCAGCCAGCCTCTTCCTCCTCTCCTCCTCCTCTCTCAGCGCCTCCTGCGTCTCCTTCGCCAGCTGCTGCACCCCCAGAATCCTCCGGATCTTCCTGCGGCCCTTCTGCGGGCTCGCACACTCCTCTGCGTCTTTACCGTCCGCATCGGAATCACCGTCAGCGTCGTCCTGATTCGTCAACACACAGACACGCGTGCACATCACGCTGAGTGGGTGTGGTCGTAACGAGAGAGGGCGTGGCCTCTTACTAATCTACATTTGTTCTTAAATAAATACGGACTGATTGTCCTGTTCCACAATACTAAAAAATTTTGCATACATTAAACAATTTCTTTAGGGCACTATTTTAATAACTTTTTTTTTTTTTTTTTTTTACCTTCCCAGGAGGCGTGTGAGGTTCATCAACAACTGAATCCTTCTGCTCGTCGATGCTGAAACATGAGATTGTAACTAAATCCTGTCGTCCATGCACAGCTAAAACCTGAACACAACGCAACGTTCCAGTAATAATGGTTATACGGTATTTATTAACCCCTGATGGGCTGATTTACCTGCCCTCCTCGTCTTCTGATTGGCTGATCACCTCACTCATTGCCGACTCCTCGCTGGCTGACTCTCGGTCGTCACTGCTGACTGTCATGTGAGAGAGAAAGTTTAAAAAAAAAAAAAAAAAAAAAAAAAAAAAATTGCTGTATTTCATTGACAGCATCAGAATTTCTGTAAAATTGTTATTTTAATGTTTTCCTTCACTAGTTTCTTCACTTTTTTCTTCAATAGTTTCTAAAAAGCTAAATAAGCATGGTTCTAACCGACTATCAGCTTGGCTATCTGTGTTGTTTTCCTTTGCGTCTTCTGATGGTCAGGTTTATCGTCGCCATCTTCAGGCACGGTGTCCCACGGGGTCAGGCGACAGCGCAGCAGGTGGTGCCGCCACCGTGAGGGTTTAGCGGGATCGTCCGAGTCGGAGCTGTTATCGGTCGGCTCACCTACATGAAAACACCACACAAGAGCGCGCACGGTGGTTATAAGTGAAGATCCAGATAGGTTCGAAGGCAGATGATCTGGTGCCATGACCAGGAGGTAATCACTAGAGCTGTGCTGCTCGAGCTGCACGATGCTACACCATGCTCAAAAAAACGGAATACTTCTATAGATGATGTCTCAAACTACATAAACATTGTAGTACCAAAAACGGACAATGGTAAAACCGTAACCCTCTCACGCGCTTTGGATATTTTGCTGAAAAAACAAACCCGAATGATATAAAAATAGCAAGTGACTGATTTTACTTAGGGAAAGTATTAGCAGACTGTTGTTGCTATGGTTACATCCAATCACTGTAGCCTGCTTAGTGCATATTGCACCATTTGAGACGCAGCCTTGTTGATTTAACACAGCCTAGCAACTCTAGCCGCTAATCGGGAATTACGTAACCAGATCTCTAGAACGAACTCGGCGTCGCGTCGCCACAGTAAAGCAGTTCCTCACTGTCTTTAGCGCCATCCTTCTCCTCAGCAGCGTCATCCCCGTCTCCTTCTCCCGCCATCCCCTCCTCGGCCCCGGAGCCACCGTCGTCAGAGGTGTCGTCCTGGCCGGAGCTGGACGAGAAGTTGGCTCTGATCTCGGCCAACAGGATCTGTTTAGCGATTCTACACAGACGAAGAGAAGAAGAAAAGTGGTTTGGTCTCATTTAGAGAGCATGTGCAGCCGCAGTCGCAGTCGCAGGCGTCCTTTCTTTACAGCCGCACGGAGGACAGGTCGGCGTTGCTCACTCGGACGCCGGGAGCTGGGCCATAATTACCACTTTCACCTGAACATGCACTCAGCTAAATAAGAGTTATTACTCACCCAGCAGGGCTAAATGTTAGATTGGAAGGTAACTACAATGAACACAAAGATTTGTTCAAATGTTTACATTTTAAAAACTATTTCTAGTTTATACTGATTATGTAAAAAAAAAAAAAAATAGCATAAAGTTGGGAATTTAAAAGCAGGAAGCTTCCTGTACAGCCAGGAACGCATCTCATTTACTCACTTCCTCCCTGCACGCTGCTGTTAGCGGTGTTGCCTCGGCAACCTGTGTCCACAAATTAGGGGCCCGGAGAACAATCGCTCTCCAGGATCGGTGACTCTCTTTAAGCTCCGCTTCGCTTTTAATGCAAACCTGTCTGCTGAGAATGAGCGATCTTAGCCTGCCTCAGGTTTAAACCGCTAAAGCAGCGGGCGCTAACGAACGCAGCAGGCTTTTGCCTTCATTAGAATTTCCCCTTGTACCCATCCCATAATTTTCCTTTTTACTATAGCGCCACACTGGGATCGCCAAACAGTGTGGTCATTAGCTATAAATGCTAAAACGGCTAATGACGACTCGGGGCTAGCAGTCCAAGCTAACTGCTGCTAGTTTCTGCAACAAAGTTACATCCACTCCGACTTAAGGCACTTCAGCTAGCGTTTAGCTTGAACATGGATCGGCCCCACAGCAGTCAAAAAAGAATAATCTACCTGAGAATTAGCCTTTGATCAGGCTAGCAAAGCGCGCTAAGCGCTTGGTCGTCAGCCTTGCTAACTTCCTCGGCAACACTTGCTGTGAAAAAACACAATGTTCTGACTGAATTAGCCATGCTAGCACAGCTACACCTTTTCAGTCCTGATCTGTGAGCTACAGCACGCGAGTGACGCTAGCATGATGGACTTCATGCTGACAGGAACGCGGTGACCTTTTAGCATCTCTGTAAGCTAACACTTACATGTGGCTAACTGCTAACTTCACTTTCATGGACAAACTACAAGCTTTGGCAGAGATGTGCAAAATGTGCTATATTTAAGAACCCGGACTGGATTTTACTTCCTCCTCACGTTTACTCACAGTGCATGATGGGAAATAATGAGAAAGCAGCGGTGAATAAACGGGGGCCCGGTTCGTGCCCTCGGTGCGGGGGTGAAGCGTCCCACCCTGTGCCGCCGTCACTACACTCATTACTGCAGGTCTCTTTCCTCGTCGCACGTCTGCAGCCTCAAACAGCAGCCGTGTCGGGTTCAATAGGACAAATACCAAAGGGGAAAACAAAATGAAGGCACAGAGACGAGACGAGTGTGGGGTAAATTATTTTATTACAACGCCGCGTACATACAGATACAGTTTGTTTATTTGGGACCCGTGCGGGTGCATGCAATTTATTTACAATTTCAACAACAGAAAACTGGGAACTGAAAATTAGCATGCAGTCATTTCAATTCTCTCTCTTTTTTTGGGGGGGTGTGAAAAGTTCCAGAAAAAAAAGAAAAAGAGAGGGAAAGACAGCGGGACAAGGGAAGCAGAAAAAGGCAGCGGTCGAGAGAGAGAGAGAGAGAGAGAGAGAGACACAGAGTGAGGGAGGACGTGAATAGCCGGGCCGGCACCCTGGGAAAGTGGCTCGCCTCACGCTAAGCTGCAGAGAGACAAAGAAAACACGGGAGAGGGGGAAGAAAAAAAAGAACATTCACACTGTGGCCTGGACCGTTTTACCCCACACACAGCCTCGGCTCTGGTCACTGCACACGGCAACGAGATCATCTCCAGCGAGCGCCTAACGGGAGGACGGTTAGAGTCTTCCGAACACAGCCTCTGGACTTAATGGAGAAGATGAATAAATTCACCAGAACATCCCCGCCATTATTCTTATTACTGCCATGATGATGATGATGATGATGCTACCACCACCACCACATGAATAAAACACTCACTGCTAATTGATGAAGACACCAGGACACGGATATGCTAAGAATGACCAGTAGGTGGCGACATTGACATTTACCGACATACGTTTCTTAATCTCCCACCTTCAGCTCCTGCAATCAGGTGTTACACGTGTAGACGGAGAACGTACGTAGCGAGTGCGTTTAGCTTGCTAATGCTACCCTGCCGACAAAGCAGCGCACGCGCATACACGCATCAGGCCACGGCCAGAAGCAGCGGGTGCGACGCAGCCACAAACCGCACGCGTGTCTGGAAGCTGCTAGTGGAGACCGCAGGTCACCTGTTCGAACGCCGGACCGATCGGAACGACCGAAGCTCCCGGACGAACGCCAGCTAGATCAGAACACAAGTCCAGCTGCTCGGAATTCCTATCGCTACACACGCAAGACCGCAGCGACTGACAACGGTCACGCTACACATCATTCGTTTAGTCTTTCTCAGATACTTATATAAATAAAAAAAAAAATAATAATAAAAAATTCTCAACAAAGGCTAACGAGCCAGATGGCGATTACTCAGGGTGCCAATACTAACGTGGTTAAGCGCAATGTGCTAATACATTAACAGACTAGACTCTGAGGTGACGACTACAGTGTGACGGTGGAGCGACAGAAGCAAGGCGAGACGGCGATTGGGGAATTCTGCTCCGTCTCCGAGGGGAACCCTGCCGGGAGCAGCGTAGCGTGCACACGAGCACGAGCAGGAATACCAGACTTCTCCCTGTATAAACGCTCACACGGACGCCGCACCGCACCGCACTCACCCGAGCACCCGACCTGCTCACATCTCACCGCGTCGCCTCAGGACATCATAAAGGCGGGTCGGAACACGTTCAGTCTCCTTTGTGCTATATACAAGCGAGGCGTGTTGACTTGCTAACAAGCTAGCATGCTACATACACGAAATAAAACTCTCGCCAAATCTGAAATGACGGAACTTCAAGCTTCGTCCACCATCAGACCGCAATGCATCGTGGGATACGTGCCCGAGACACCTTTAAGACGACGGCGGCTTTTCCACCCACATGCGTCCCTGGGTTAAAGTGGGTGGAGCTTGGGTTAGAGTTCATCAGCCAATTGCAAACTAGGTTCTGTGACATCATCACCAGCCTACGTACACTGTTCAGCATAAAATACTGACTTTTATTACGCAATAGAGCATAAGCTATGCTAGCAGGCACTTGCTATGCACTGCGCTAACGTTACCCAGTAAAGCTAATGTTAGGAAATTGTTTTTCCACTTTGTAATTGGCTGAATTTAGTCTAAGCTCCGCCCCTGCTGACCGGCAGATAGGCGCGAGAGGGCGTTAAAATCGATACAGGAACTTAAAACCGGAACCCGTCCTCCTTCACTACACGCGTTTAATACGCAACGTGACACGCTGCCTTTTATTAAAATAATGAAGCCCTCCCTCAAATCAAATAAGATTTTTATACAAGATTTAACGCCAAGCTATGAATCTATTTTTTTTTTTTGCGCACCTACCGTTAGCAAACCAAACAGCCCTTGAAATGTCTGACCGACAATATTGCACTTCCAGAACCGTCAGGCTGTGGCCTACAACACACACACAGACACAAGACACACAGCAGTAAGTGCTCGCTTACCAACAGACACCACTGACAGGGGTGGGCGCGTAGCCGCCGTTTACATGCTAACTACACGCTAATAAAACGGCTTCGGCCGCAAAATAAATAAATAATTAAACATGCGAATTAAAAATGGAAAAGCGAAAGGAAAAAACAAACAAACAGATTTTAGAAAAAGGGGAGAGAAATTTAATTCAATCAAACAAATTATCAGAACCAAAAATGTTGACGGATTTCTATTCCTCAAACTTGCGGAAAAAACCCAAAACAAGCATTAAATCACAGACTACACAACAGGAAGGAAAACAAACAAACAAACAAACAAATAAACAAGAGTACTGATGATAAACCTGGCAATATACTTGCGATTTTTTAGCGCAGGTTGTAGGAGCTGGAGGAAATACTGTACTACTCAGAATGGAAAACAAACAATGAATAAATAAAACCTCTTCTTCCGTGTGATGTAAACGTGCGGTTTCTTCCGAGGGAAACTTTTCTCTTAAAGGCAGCGTGTGACAATACTTCAACAGATTAGCGAACATTCACAAAAACGGCTGCCCGCAAACCAGAACACACCCGGGGTGCCAATACTTTATCCTTTCGGTTAAAAAATGAATAATAATAAAAATACACGTTTTTAGTGCGAGCGTTGGTGGATGGCCAAACGAGGCAGCTAGAACACGCGGGACCTCACGCGCAGTACAGGGAACCGTCGAGTCAAACTGCAAAACCATAAGAAAATCTTACTGTGGGTAAATAAATAAATAGCAATAGTAATAATAATAAGCTCCGCCCACATGGTACCCAGGCAATAAGGGGGCCCAAATTCATTGCGTGTTATTGGGTTCTCCATGTGGTGGTGCAAATGGCGTCGACATGAAGGATCATGGGTAATCTGTACAGCAGGAGGGATTGTAACTGCTACTGATAAAAGGAGGCGGGATTTGGGACGCAGTTTACGAAAAAAAAAAAAAAAAAGAAGTTAAACACAATAATTTGCACTTGAACACTTTCTGGATGAAGACATTTCCGTGAATCGTTTGGCGGGACGTTAGCACGACATCAGCTAGCTAGCTGGTTCCTAGCTACGTACACGGCTACGTTGCGAAACAATTCATTTATTCAATATTCCGTCTTGGGGTGTGAATCAACTTTCCGTTTTATTAACACGCCGCCTCTTCAGCAATCACGAGCCGTCCCGCTTCAAGACGACCGCCTGGGTAATATAAACTCCCTGAAAACGACTAAAGCGACGCTGCTTTACCGCTAGCGAAAATTAAGAAACACTTCGCAGGAAAGTCTCACGCCATATGATTCTGAAGGTCCGCTTAGAGCACAGTGAATCGTCTGCCCTGGTCACTAATGCTAAGGAAACTGAACAGCTACACGAAGATCTGCAAACACAATCAGTCACAATCTACCTTGACTGCGTCACCATGACAACAGCTCGAGCGACTCGAAGGATTTACATGACTAGTATTATAAACATAATAGCTAATGCTAAGAAATCTTCATTGGA
Source organism: Notoglanidium macrostoma (assembly GCA_030068235.1). Taxonomy (NCBI): domain Eukaryota; kingdom Metazoa; phylum Chordata; class Actinopteri; order Siluriformes; family Auchenoglanididae; genus Notoglanidium; species Notoglanidium macrostoma. The sequence goes on along the minus strand of JAQQZR010000017.1, from coordinate 14,367,726 downwards.
GATGCTACACTCGTAATAAATAATCAGCTAAAAAGGAATAAAATCGTGTGTGTGGTGTGTGTGTGGTGTGAGATCACTGCGCTGCGTAGAGACACCAAGGAGCCGGAACTCGGATCTCGGGATCACAGGCGCGAAATTTTGCAATGATTCTCAAACCGGAAAAAAACTAACCAAACAAAAAAAATCTAAATATCTGCGAACTGCTGAATGAGAACTGAAACGCCGGCCCTGGGGCGTGTAAAAGCGCGTACAAGTCACTCCGTTGGCTTTGCTTGGAAATAAAGAGGAAGGGAACACAGCAGGTGAGCCTACTAGGCATGTGCCGAGGTCGCGCTTTACCACATCACGGCGTCATGGGAGATTTTTTTTTCTGACATTTTTCTAAGCAGCTCGTGTGATTTCGTTTTAACGGACCTTCATGCAACAGTCTGGATACGTTTCAGTAGATCGAGACGTCCCGGACGATATCGCGCATGCTGATTATCTTAACTGATCATCAGCACATGCCTACAGCTCCTGTCAGTCTAGTACACTAGATAGTGGGATCTACACAGAAATGGTTGCAGATTTTTGTATTTCAGCTTTAGTGTGCGCGCGCGTTACATGTTGAGGCGGCGGAGCACGAGGCCCGTGCTGGCCGCCGCCCGGGTGTGTCGCGTGCGTGTGGGGGTGAGGGGAGGTCCTGAAGTGTGTGAGCTTTTGAGGCGTGTTTGGATGCCGGCGGTGGAAGTGGTGTGTGTGTCGGGGGGTTTGATGGGGTGCAGAGGTTCAGACTGAGACGGAGAGCTCTGGCCTGCGCACTCCGAATCCAAACCGTACCTATTCTCCACATCATCCTCATCCAGCACGGCCGGGGCAGGGAACACGTCCACCTCATCACCTACACACACACACACACACACACACACACACACACACACACACACACACACACACACACACACACACACACACAGAGAAATGGAAGAGAATGTAAGAGTGGCAAAGTGAAAGAGTGAGAAAGACAAATGAGAAAAAGAGAAAGACATTAATATCAGACGATAAGAAGGAGTTAAATAACACTGAAGTGTTTAACAGTCCCTCTTCACCATATGGACCACATGTGACGTGTGCATGGATCATCACTGTACCAGAGGACTGCTGGAACGTTCCGGATCCCATCAGCGTGACGTCACTCAGCGGTTTAATCTTCTGGTCCAACTCGTCCGAGTCGCTGCTGTCGGTTTCCTGCTCGCTCGACGAACTCTCGCTATCCACCATCGTCTTGGCAACCTTGTGGGGAAGACCTACGGTCCTCCTGACATTCAAGCCAGGATCCACGACTTCGGCAACTGAAGAGGAGGAAGAGGAGGACGAAGACGAGGATCTCTCTTTAAGTTTCCGTTTGCGTGAAGTTCGATCTTGGCAAGGGGGCGTGGTTTTGACCAGGCCAAAGAGGCATTTCTTTCTGACTTCCTGGTTTGTGTCGGCCCCGCCCTCCTCCTCGCTGGTGGCCATGGCAGCAGCGGCGGTCTGAAGCAGAACAGCGGGCACTTCGTCCGAGTCCGAGTCCTCCTGCAGGTCGGCGTGCGTAGTGTCCGAGCGCCGCCGCCGTGGCGTTGTCTTGACGCGAGGAGAGCGCTTGTTCTCCTCCGCCATCCCCAGCTCGTTGCCTTCATCTTCATCGTCAGTGTTTTCCTCCTCCATCACCGCATCTCCTTTCTCCTCACACTTCTCTTCCACCTTCACCTCCTCTTTTCCCTCCTTCCCATCAGCGCTTCCTTCCATCCACTCCACCTTTTCCTGCTTCTCCTCCTCCTTCATTTGTGTGTTTACCTCGGTCGCATCGACAGCGATGGCGCCGGCAGCGCTGGTTTCAGCGTTAGTGTCGGGACTGATGGACGCCTCTAACGGCACGGGTGTCAGCTTCACCACCAGTTCCTTGCTGACTCCCGAGCCTCTCGGAGCCCGAGGCTTCCGCTGCCGAGGTTTCGCACGCTGTCTCGGAGGCTCCCGTCTGGGCCCGTACAACTCCCGATCCAGCGCTTCCTGTCAAAACACACACACAAGCAATCAGTTCTGGTTACTTGACTGTTGCTATGTGAAGCTCCTGAAGTGCTTTAATCAACTCTTAAATGTTCAGCAGTGACGTGACCGCGGGTGAATTCCAACACAAGCCGTATTTCCGGTCACCTGCAGGGCGTTGTGTGCCTGGTGCAGGTCCTGCAGGATGGTGCGGAACATCATCAGTCTCCTCGCCCGCTCCACGTCCTCCTCCTCGCTCGCCTCCTCGTCCCTCTCACTCTGCATGAACTCCACAAACGAGCGGTTCAGAGACGTGGTCATGTCCACCACGCGCTGCATGCGGTCACAGAGACCCCTCGAGGGCGCAGAGCTGAGCGGAAACCCCGTCCCCGCCACCCCGCGTCCCCCCCGCTGCTTCCCGCGGGCCACACCGGCCCGTTTGCGAGCCCAGATCTTCTCCAGGTTCTGGAGCACCGAGTCGCAGGCCAGCACCAGGTCCATGAGCGGCTCCGGGCTGCACACGTAACAGTGCCACTTGCGCTCCTCCTCCAAGATGGCCGACAGCTCCCGCCGCCCGAGGTTCCGCTGCACGCACTTCTTGCAGAAAGCGTTGCTACAGTAGTCACAGCCAATCAGGCTGCCTCCTTCCGCACACCACCTGCGGGAACGGCCAATCACAGCGCAGCACTCTCGGGTTATTCCCTTAAATACCACGTAAGCAAAATTTTACCTCTATTTTGTCTCTACAGCGCTTTGAGCTACGCATAAAAAACACTGCAGTTTACAATTGGTCGGTTCCTACCTGCACTGCTCGTCCATGCCCTCGGAGTCTTTGCTGATGTCATCACTCATGTAGTATTTATAACAGGACTGGGAGCAAAACACACACACACAAAAACGTAAAGACAGCTGACAATATTATGGGATGTTGTACAACATATTCACACACAAGACTGCAGTCTCAATGCCGGAGGACAGACTACAATACTGTTATGCCTCTCTCACACACACACACACACACACACACACACACACCTTGCAGATGAGCACTTTAAGTGCAGGGTGCTGGTAGACAGAGTCTCTTTGGAAATGGTTCACCTGCTGACCGCAAGCCGTACAGTTCACTCGCTCGATGTCTGTGCCTCCTAAACACACACACACACACACACACACACACACACACACACAGTAAGACTAGCGCACGCTAGAGTTCACCGAGGGCAGAGAACTGAATTAATCCATGTAACGTGATCCAATCTGCCGCCAGTCCCAGACTCACTCACTGATTAGATCTCGCTCAGAATTTACAGGTGATTAATTTAACTACATTAAGGTACGACACCACAAATACACAGGATCATTTAAAGAAAACAGGCATCACACTGGGCGACGGCTTATTACTGTGTAATTTGTACCTTAGTTTTTTTAATCATTAATAAAACAAATGCACAGTAATCGACTGTTGAAGACGGAGATCTCGGTTAAAACCAGACATGCAAATGGTGCTTCATCTAACTGAATATGCAATGAGAAGAATTTACATAACGAATGAAAACTAAAAGGTTATCATTTCGGTGTCTTTTGGATCTGCTGGTAATTTCTTTTATGGCACTTGATCGATGTGCAGTGATGTAGAAAAGTTTTTTTTGAGTCCAGACATACAGTATGTAACTTCAAGAGAGAAACGAACAAAGTAAGCGTCATCCTCCTTCTCTCGTCTCACCTCTCCGTTTGTCTGAAAAGTCTTTGTTCTGTTTTACTCGTTTGCTACGAAATTCTGGACCTCTGAACTCGTCACGGACTTCGTTAGCCACCGGCTCCGGCAACACAAACACCGTACCTGCAACAGAGAGAGACACAGAGAGAGAGACAGACAGAGAGAGACAGAGAGAGAGAGAGAGAGAGAGCGAGAGACAGACAGACAGACAGACAGACAGACAGAGAGAGAGAGCGAGAGACACAGACATACAGACAGAGAGAGAGAGCGAGAGACACAGACAGGGAGAGAGAGAGTGAGACAGACAGGGAGAGAGATAGAGAGAGAGACAGACAGGGAGAGGGAGAGAGAGAGAGACAGACAGGGAGAGGGAGAGAGAGAGACAGACGGAGAGAGACAGACAGACAGGGAGAGAGATAGACAGACAGACAGACAGACAGGGAGAGGGAGAGAGAGAGAGAGACAGACAGACAGGGAGAGGGAGAGAGAGAGAGAGAGACAGACAGGGAGAGGGAGAGAGAGAGAGAGAGAGAGAGACAGACAGCGAGAGAGAGAGAGAGAGAGACAGACAGTGAGAGAGAGAGAGAGAGACAGAGAGGAGGAGAGACTCAGGCTAAATTACACCCATCTCACTGCAGCCTGAAGGATTTAGAAGAAGTGCAGCGTTTGGGCGTCTTTCTGCTCCGATGTGTCTCGTTTATGATGAAGGCGGCAGCGAGAGAGCGCCGTGTAACGACCTGAGACAAATCGCTAATTAGCTTCAGTGCTTGATGAATTCGGCTGCCGCAGTAGTGGGTTTCACGTAAAAAAAATTAAAAAATGAAATAAAAATTGAAAGCACTGTTGAGGAAATGCATCATCTCCAGCTGTGGATCTGAGCGAGAAATGATTTCACTGTTTTTATTTGATTTTTTATTACATCATTTACATTAATGGCACCGCCAAGATAAATCAGTGAGTAAAAGAAAGTCAGTAAAAAAAAAATCTAAATCAATGTATGAATGCATAAATATATATATTTATTAATTTTCATTAATGATTTATTTTGCTCGGCGTAAAAAAATAAAATAAAACCATTTAAAATAAATTTGTAAATAAAGTGTAGACTGAGCGTAAATTAGCAAAAAAAACCCCAAAAAACTAACTTTTAAAAAAATTTTAATTATAGCACCAAAACTAATTTCTAGATTTATGACACCTTTTGATTTTTTCCCCTTTTTTTGGTTTTAAAACATGGCTACTTATCATAAACTCCGACGTTAAAATTGATTTCTTTCTTATACTACTCATAATTTTGATCTTAGGTTCTGCTGGAAACTCTCTGAGACTTTCTGAGAGAACGCGTTGCTGTAGGGTTCTACACAGAACCGTTAAGAGTTCTTAGAACTTTTCTTCTCGCTCCAGTGTTCTGATGTATGTATATATAAAGAGCAATAACAGAGGCTAATGGAGAACACCTGGCTTCAATTTCCAAACACGTGCTCTTACATTTGCGGTGCAAGAGGCTGCTGAGCGAGCCGTGTGTGTGTGTGTGTGTGTGTGTGACATCATGACCATATCCCTGCATGCCTGGATGGCGGACACGCTGTTCGGTTGGCATGGCGTTGGCACGGCGATGGCGCGGCGTAGGCCCCTGTGGTCGGGCTCCCAGAAGCCGCCGAGGCCCCGTCACACATGGCTGGCATCTGGAGCACCGCTGCTCTGCTCTTTAGCGGGAAACGCAGGGAGGGAACCGGGCGCTATACGATAACATATCATCAGCTTGAGGCTGGAAAACCATACGCACTAATGACAAATGGCTGCTTTTCAGAATCCAGTTTGTGGAAACAGGCTTTGTTCTTTCCTGGAAGATTTAAAAAAAAAAAAAATTCCGTTCCTTTTTGACGTTCCTCTTTTTTTGTCTTGTCGTTGTGTGCCAATTTCTTTGTGCTAAAAAGTTACAATGGCTCTCTGTGTATTTCTCCTGCCACAGAACCCAAATGCTGAACATGGAGGGCTTTCTGCGTAGCAGCTTTTTACTGAGGTCAGTCGCTTTATAGTTTTTACGTCCGGGATGGGGGGGGTTTAAAAAAAACAAAACAAAACAAAACAAAAAAAAAAAAACAGACAAACAAAAACACAAACACTCATCTGTCTTTTCATCTACTAGTAACACCTAGCATTTTAGCTGTTGAGCTGTTGAGCAGGAGTGTGTGTGTGTGTGTGTGAGTGTGAGTGTGTGTGTGTGTGTGTGCATGCTCACGACGCTGCCTCAGCAAGTCAGTCCGAGTGAAAGAAAGCATGCTTGTCCCGCCCCTCCCTTCAGTCTGAGAGTGAAAGACGTCTTTCTCGCTCCCGCTCTCTGCATGCACGTGTCTCTGAAATTTTTTTTCTCTCTCCTTTATTGTTTTTTCACCACTTCCTGTTGTGTGTTTGTGCAACAACCACAAGAGTCAAAACCAGTTACGACTTTTTTTATTTACCCCCCCCACACAACCTCCACCCTGCCCTCCACCTCCTCCACCTCCTCCACCACCTTCCTGTGATTCTAATTAAGAATTTGTGCTTGTCATTACACAGAGGAAGTAAATAAGAGAGCGAGTGTGTAGGCCATCGGGCTGTTTGTGCACCGAGCACCTTCCCCCTGTCTTGAATTTGCGAGTAGCAGCCCTAATTAGCGATCTCTCATTAAAAGCAGTGACAGCGTCTGCCTTTCAAAGCTGTTGTCAGCCAAACTTTACTAAAGCTAATGAATCCCCTTTGATTTCTTTTTCAAAAGGTCATTTATTTGATTAAATTAACAGCATATATTTTCTGTTTCTCTCTCTCTCTCTCTCTCTCTCTCTCTCTCTCTCTCTCTGTCTGTGTGTTTGCAATTTGCTGAAATAGAGCTAGATGTAGAAAAACATGACGCTATGATGAATATGACTTGATTTTCTTTTAATAAAAAGATGAGGGTCTTAAATAAATTGTTCATTTTA
>JAQQZR010000017.1:14304229-14321455 GCA_030068235.1 Notoglanidium macrostoma | reverse complement strand
GACCACGGCTGCCACCCCAAACACCACGGCAACCACTCAGACCACGGCTGCCACCCCAAACACCACGGCAACCACTCAGACCACGGCTGCCACCCCAAACAACACGGCAACCACTCAGACCACGGCTGCCACCCCAAACATCACGGCTGCCACCCCAAACACCACGGCAACCACTCAGACCATGGCTGCCACCCCAAACGCCACGGCAACCACTCAGACCACGGCTGGCACCCCAAACACCAGGGCAACCACTCAGACCACGGCTGCCACCCCAAACACCACGGCAACCACTCAGACCACGGCTGCCACCCCAAACACCACGGCAACCACTCGGACCACGGCTGCCACCCCAAACACCACGGCAACCACTCAGACCATAGTTTCTAAAGAGTCATGTTGCGCTTAATAATGCGTTGACATATACACAAAGCTTTACAGCACACATATAAACAAACACACACACCTGTATGGAGGTAATGGAGGCGGTGTGCGCCTGTAGGACAGTGATGGGTGCGCAGGTTCGGAGGCACCACACGCGGATGACCTTGTCGCAGCTGGCTGAAGCCATGAGCGTGTTCTCATAATTCACTGCCATGTCGGAGATCTCGGCCGCGTGACCGCGCAGCGTCGTCAAGAGACGCCCGTCATCTGTCGCCCAGATCTTCACCAGGCAGTCATCTGAACCCTAAAACACACAAACACACACACCCTCAGAATTAAGTATAAAACTCTGAAGGAGACAGAGAAATGCTATTAAAACACACACACACACACACACACACACACACACACACACACACACACACACTCTTTGTACCGTAAAGATGCGGCGGCCCGTTCGGTCGAAGGCCACGCAGTACACAGAGGACAGGTGTCCCAGAATCCTCCTGTGCATCTTCATGTGCTGGTAGGTGCAGGACGGAAGGACGTGGCCCAATCGGGCCACCCCGGTTGCCTGGCGACCGCCCATTATTGACACTGCGGAGAAAGAGGAAGTGTTTCAGCTGGGGTAGGTTCAAAGTCACCGTAAGGGGTTAGCCACACGTTACACTCTTTAAACAGAGAGTGGGCGGGGCTTACCGATATTTGGCAGTTTGGGAAAGTTGATTGGCGGTTCTGGGGGCCGCCCCCTGTGCAGAGCAGCTACGGCAGAACCCGTCCATACTGTGTGAGAAGAACCTGAGAAGGGAGGAAAAGAGGAAGAAGAGAAAAAGGCATAAAGTGAGGGAAGAATACACAGAGGAAATGGAAAAAACGGAAATGAAAGGATGACGAAGGAAAAAAAATGGAAGGAATGAAAGGTGGATATAGTCACAAAGTTATAAACAGAAGGAAAAATGAGAGATGAATTGAAAAGGGACAGAAAAGACAGAAAGCAGGAGGGTAGAATACAGAAAGGGAGAAAAGAAAGACGAAGGAAAGGAAGAGATCCAAGAGATGGAAAGACAGATAAATAGAAATAAAAAAAAAAGAAAGAGAATAATCAGAAAGAATGGGGAAAAAAAGGATGAATATGGAAACAAGAAAGATAAAACGAAAATATTAAAGAAATAAAAGAACAAAAAAGAACAGGAAGAATTTAAAAAGTAGTGAAGAAAAAGGAGAGAAAGAAAAAAATGACATCAAAGATGAAGTGGAGTTAATGAATACAGGGGTGTGTGTGTGTGTGTGTCTCACTCTTGGCAGTACGCAATAGAGACTGTCGGCCGCTCCCCAACAGGCTGCGGAGTCCGGGGACACTCGGAGGGACCTGCGTGTCCACCAATGGGCACAACCGCTCACACACACGCAACAGGTAATCTGCAGGGATGTGCTGATTCAGTGCAACCTACACACACACACACACACACACACACACTCCATAATGCAAAAACTGAATGCGCTGTTGATGAATTCTGCATTCTGATTGGTCAGGAGGTGCTGAGATTATCGTTTCTATAGTAACAGCTCACTCATTGTCGAGAACTTTTACAAGACGTTTATTTGACCCTTCTGGATGGCGGCCCCAGTGTCAGGAGGTAAAGCTGTACGTTTTCCATCTTCAGGACGGAGTTTACGCCGCGTTCGCTGCCGCTATAACGCAAGTGAAAACAGGAAGTAACTTGTCTCGCAGACATTAGATGTATTTATAAACGGATAAAAGTAAGACGTGCGTTTTTAATACGTTGTAATTGTTGCCAAATTGCATGCGGCGTATGAGGACCAAAGCACCGAGGGGCATTTCTTCTGTACCGCTGAACACTGACGGGTTTGACAGCTCGACGTGACGACACGTACGACAGCAGCACTGACGTCTGAACTCTGGCACAACTTTCACACCAGCTGCTTAATGTTACACTGCTGTCTATGCACCCCCTAACACACACACACACACACACACACTAATCACTCACAATTACAGTATACACTCACACACATTACAATATACACAAATTAATCACTCACATATTACAGTACACACTAAACACACAGACATACACGTGACAGCACGTGTGTGTGTGTGTGTGTTTATATATACACACACGTAATATATATACACACACGTCTATTACACCCGCTTCCTGACCATCCAGACTCTAACAGCAATCTGATTGGCCGCGGTGTTTGAGTGACGTACCGTGCCACCAATCACGCTTCTCTGTGGCCGGGCCTCGCGCTAAGCCCCGCCCCCTCGCCCAAACACTGCCGTTCCAAACCCAAATATTATCCCGTTTCTGAAACACCTCGAGAAAGTTTTAATCAAACGTCGAACACCGCGGCGCGCGCGGGTCATTCACCTCACGTGACACGACGCAAAAAAGGCTTTCATTTCTATAATAAAAAAGCGCCCAAAGGGTGAACAGCTGCCCGCGGTGTGCGCGAGGAAAGTTGAGACGCGCAGGCTCGGGTTAAAGTTGGCTTTTCTTCTCACCCAGTCCTGGAAGTTCCTCTTGTAGCGTTTTCCGTCCCAGCTCCAGCGCTCGGGGATGATCTGAAACACGGATACGTTATTAAACACACACACACACACACACACACGAGCGCGCGCGCGCGCACAGGCAGAGGCTCGGGAAAGGCGGAAATCTCGCGCCGCGTGAGCGCGGTGTAAAACCCGAGCCAATGTTTACATCCAGAAAAAAGCCCAAAGCCCATCAGCTGCTGTTCCCCAGGACGAGAAAACGCTCGCTCACCTCGCACTCTTCCAGCTCCTCGCGCAGAGTCTGGAGGAGAACAGCGGGTTAGCTTAGCTTAGCTTAGCTTACACACTTCACCACAAATCACATTCTCGTTGTTTATTTCTTGATTTAATTTACCTGTGCCGACTTCTTACACGGTCCTGACTGGAGGAATCTGACAATCAGGAAATAGAGCTCTGCAAACGACAAGTTAAGCCTCGGGTTAGCCTAGCCTAGCTTAGCTTAGCATAGCATAGCATAGCATCTGAGGCTAAATAATAAAGAAAGCTTAAAGTGTAATATGTGTCAGCGGTTTAACAGAGTATAAGATGGGCTTGTAGTGTCATTAGGACGCGCACCGGCTTCAGTCTGCGAGCACTGTTCCGACGCCATGGCCCCGGTTCGGCCGCTTTAGCTTCAGGTAGCCTGAGGTTAGTCGGCTCTTTTCGGCTGGGCTTTTTTTTTTTTTTTGGCTAAAGCGGCCCTTGTTGAATTGTTCCTCACCTTTTTTTTTTTTTTCTCAAAGCTTACAGCGCCGTCTAGAGGCTGATGCTGGTTACTGCACGCGGTTAAAACTCGCAGCCGCTAGAGGGCGGAAAAGCGAAGGAAATGCAAATCGAAATCAAAATGGCGACCAAAGGGGAAAAGATAGATGGATAGAATTAGAGAAAAATATATAGGATTAGAGGAAATAAAGTGCTTGTAGTGCAGGTGACCATAAAGCGACGGTCTATGAATATATGAATCAAACTTACAAAATTATCCAGAAAACCACTTTGCCCATTTCAGCCCATTATAACTCCATTTTATCTGGAAAAATGTGTTTTTTTCCCATCCATCTGAGAATTCATGTAACATTTCACGCTTTGACCGGTGGTTGAAATGTCCGTTATCATCTTTAAAAACAAGCACGAGTAGTGCAGATGATCCTGCGCTGCCGCTGGCCATTCGGATGCCCTCAGCTTAGCTTGGAGGCGCACCACCTCTAAAGTAACACCCCAAACAAATATTTGGAAGTGCAATCTTTTTGAAACTGAAAAGAATATATATTTTCAATATCAATGTTACCAATAAGAGAATCAGAGAACAATACGATAAAATATTACACTACACAGTAGCGCTAACTATAGAACAGGCAACCCCATCACTACTGCACTGAATGTTAGCTTTACTGTTAAAGTTAGTAAATATATATACACACACACACACACACACACATATATATATATATCCATGTAAAGCCATTTGAGTTACATTCTATGTACTTGCCTATTTATTAAGATTACTTCAGGTTTTTATTCCAGGGTCTCTGGAATAAACTCACTTTTGTTTTGAGTTGACAAGCACAGACAAGCTTAATGCTAATTAATAAAGAATAGAACTCCATCAAAATATAAAGAACAGTGAAACGAGAATATAATTAAAGAAATTCACGGATATCTCCAGCTATTAAACACGCTCAGTTTTGACAGTGAAATTTCTACCTCAGCAGCAGCTTAATTTTTCAGTTTTGCATTATTGTTCTTAATTTAAAAGGTCATAATATTTTTCATTGCTTAATATTACTTATTACTTAATAGTATTTAACTATTATTGTTTCTCTAAATGCAAGAACTTATTCCAAACTTCCACTCATGTCAATAGTCTTCCGCTGGTTTTTCTTTCTACTGATTTTTATTCTGATTAGATTTTTAGACTTCTTTTATTTTTTATTTTATATTGTTCTTGTGTTTTTGTGTCTTTGTGTGTTGTGGCAGTCATCACATAGCAATTTCCTGCCGGATCAATAAAGTTTTCTGATTCTGATTCCAGCGCGCAACACGGACTTCCTGACCAGGCAACATGGCCGCTCCCCGCAGCAGCAGCAGCCGGAAGCGGAAGCCGGAAGCAGCAGCCGGAAGCACAGCCAGCAGCCCTGCGGCAGCTTCAGTTGAGTCTCACTGTAAATACACATCCACTTTGGATCAGTTACAGAAAAACCCCAACATGTTTATTTTTATAACTAATTTATAACACTGACGATGCAACGTTTTCCCACGTTTGCATCTCGAACGCACAGTGGTCGGAAATGACGTCATTCCCACTTTCGCGATCAGGCGAACGCGGGCTCCTCTCTCCGCGCATGCGCAGAAAGCCGCAATCCGCTTTTCCCCCGCGAGAACCGAGAAGTGACAGAAAGCTGAACTCTTCTCAACTTTTATTTGCCATTTCAGGCCGGATTTGCAGGTGAGTGACGTCAGGAGAGCGTTATTCTGTCAGGCAGGGGGTTTAAAGGAAAACTCAGGCCAGGGGGAGAGCAGATTTCGGTCCAGATCCGTTTAAATCAGTTTGGGGAAAAGCTCTGTGCTGGCTGTTCTGTCCTGACTCTTCAGGAGAAATACAAGGCTTTAGTGGGCTTTCAGAAAAGAATACGATTATTGAAAGTAACAACTACATCCTACAATTCCTACATGTATATTAAATAACGAGAACAGGTTAGTTTCATTTTCAAAATGCTTCATTTATTGACACGTTTGAACCTGATGCAGTAGAAGAGCTGCGTGAGAAAACGTTCAGCTTTCCTTTAACTGCTGCTGACATCATCATCATCATCATCATCTTCATCATCATAATAACAATATAATAACAATAATAACTAATAATAATCATAATCATCATCATCATAACAACAATAACTACAATAATAATAATAATAATAATAATAATATACTAACGATAATAATAATAATAAAAATCATCATCATCTTCATCATAATAACAACAATAACTATAATAACAATATAATAACAATAATAATCATAATCATCATCATAATAACAACAATAACTATAATAATAATAATAATAATAATAATAATAATAATATAATAACAATAAAAATGATAATAATAATAATAAAAATCATCATCATCTTCATCATAATAACAACAATAACTATAATAACAGTAATAACAATATAATAACTGTAATAACAATATAATAACAATAATAACTATAATAATAATAATCATCATCATCATCATCATAATAACAACAATAACTATACTATACAATAACACTCTCTCACACGCTGTTACTACATGTGCTTGTTCAAGCTTCAAGAACGTTATTGTTATATGCACAAATGCAGAATGAGATGTTTTTCGGTCTTTTTCATTAACAAACCGCCGTCTAAAGGACTTTACCTAAAGGCTGTGCAGTGTGAAATACCATTTATTCATTGCTTTACTGTTTTTTGTTTTGCAGACACTGAATGCAGAGGATGGCTGAAACACGTACGTGAACCTGCAGTCAATGCCAATACCAACTGGGGGTCATGATATGTAATGACACTTGACCTTTGTCCAGTACATGATAGGTGGCATTATATACTGTGCATAAGTTTGCAAAAACTGTAGTGTTGCATATTAAAAAACTTTGAAGGACTATTATGTCTAAAATGTCACCAAAATGCATTACTAATGTGCGTCTACAGTAGTACTGATATTCAGCTTCAAACCAAAATAAAAACCAAAACGTAAACTTTTCAGTTCTTATATTTTATTCAGTTACTACATTTATTTATTAAACATTAACATTTAGCATTCTGGTTTAAATTCATGTCACACGGAGATTTGCGTCACACTGGCAGAGTAGATACACCCCTCTTCTCTAGCGTTACGTCTGCATTTTAAAACAAAATGGTAAAGATTTTATATTGAATGTATGTTTTGTATATTTAGGCACTTGAATTACACATTATTTAATGAAAAAGCAGCTTGAAGGCATTTGTTGTTCAGGTACTAATATTTGTCATCACGTCACCACAGATGCTGACTTTGTTGATGCCATGAAGAAAGATCTCATCCAGAGGGTTTAAATAGTGATGCCTCTGGCTGATAAGCTGGTGCAAAGGAATCATATCAGTTCAGAGAATTACGCAAATGTCAAGGCAGAAAAAACCACACAAGCGCAGATGAGAGAACTCTACAAGTCATTAAACAACACAGCAAGTAAAGTTGCATTTTATGAAGCCCTGCGGCAAGAGGAACCTTACCTTCTTGCAGAACTGGAGAAGGAGTACAAGAGCAGAGCAGGCCTATACTGTGATATGTTGTTTCCCTTCGTACACTGAATCTGAATCTGCGTATACTCTCAAAATAACTTCAATCAAACTAATTGTGAATATCGACTGGTTTCAACACAAATAGTTTCAAAATAATAATAATAAAAATGAGAATTTAAAGCTGAAGTGTATATGACTGCATACGCTTAGCATGGTGATTTGCTTAAATAGTCATCATTATTCATGAATTAATGATATCGTATCAGCTTCAACGATGGGAGTCTCTCATGGTACCAGTGGAAACGCCACCAGCGGCTCCCAGTTCCGGGATCAGAGGAATCCGGAGGCGCCGCGTTCTCAGAGCGGCCCGTCCAGTGCAGGCGCCTCCGACTTGCTGCCCATTCCTGTTCCCGAGACACAGGCTGGTAGGAGAGCTTCATTAATGGGTTGCTTTTCACCTGTCTAGTGTTGATAGTGGTTTCTAGTGGTTTTTCTGATTTTAAACCAACGGCACTGTGTGTGATTAATTGTGCTGCTGATATATTTCTTAGCGTCAAACATCATATTATTGCCTGATGAACTGAAATCTTATCGTATTGTCTATAAGTCTGATGCTTCCACTCCTAGTGGTGCTGAATTCTCAGCTTTCTTTCTTCATTCCTCTTTAATCACAGGCTCACAGGGTGTGGACACTAAAAGTCTTAGTGAATGATGGCAGAGACACAGCAAGAAATATGGAACCAAATTTGAGGACCTGCTTAAAGAGCCTCAACCGAAGATCCTAGGAAACGGGAAACTTTTCCTGTGCACGAAGAGTGAATACAGGATCGGGAATGGAGCCGTAGGAACCCATGTGTATATTGGACTCAGGGATGATGGTACTGAGGTAGCAGTTAAACGAATGATCAAGGATGACCATGAACAACTGAGGAATGAGATGGCGATGCTGCGAGATCTAAGGCTGGAGCACGAGAACATCGTCAAATATCTGGACTTCACAGAAGACGGGGAGTTTTATTACCTCTGTCTCCAACTCTGTGAGTATAATTATGAAGACTACAGGAAAACAAAAGAACTGGACCAGGATGCTTTGAATAAAGTGGCAATGGAAGTGCTCCGTGGATTGCAAGCCCTCCACGATGCTGGTATCATCCACCGAGATTTAAAACCCAGCAATATTTTAATTGGTATTTATTCATTTTTTTCACCTAATAAACTTCTTTGAACGATTCTCCTGATAAAAATAAACACATCTCGATCATTCCTTTTAACAGATGTGGAAGGAAATGTGAGACTGGCTGACTTTGGTATAAGCCGCAAGCTAAACCACGGTGCAAGCACGGTGAACACCTGGAGATGTGGTACCCGAGGCTGGGAGGCGGCGGAGATCCTGAGGAATCGGAATGCTGATGGAAAGTGTGGATACAAAAAAAGCGCCGATGTTCAGGTCTAACCCTTTATTTGTCACTCGATGACCAGGAAAAGGAAACGTATTATAAAAAACTTTCATCGCTGATCCGCAAAACCATCTCCCGTCTTAACTTAAATGAATATAGTGTTTATTTTTATGGTGAAAGTAACAAGCTTTTCTGGTTGCAGGTGGCCGGAATGTTGGTGCATTACATCCTCTCCGGGGGTGAACATCCTTTTGGCAAAGATTTTGAAATAGAAGGAAATATTGTGGAAGGAAACTACCAACTGGATGCAAAAATTGCCGTGGAAGCAAAAGATCTGACTGAGAAAATGATTGAACGTGAACCACAAGACAGGCTGAGTGTCAAGGAGGCTCTAGAGCATCCTTATTTCTGGGATGATGAGGGGTAAGATTAAAGAGATTATACTACGTTCTAGAAAGGGCTACATGTGAGACTACATGTCCAGTTCTGCTCTGGGTCCTCACCAGCGCCATCAGTTTCATTCCTGTCTTTCCAAAGGGCGTGGAATTCATCTTGAAAACGACCAATCAAAGGAGTGTAGACACGTGAACCGGTTTGCTCCCTCAAAGTGACCAAAATCAATTTGACTCGCACAAACAAAGTTACGCCAAGCATGCATTCCACTCGCCTTGTCATTCGTTCCTTGTGCGCGTGTTACTCGCTCGAGTTCACGTGAAAGTGTATTTGTGCCCGTGCTCTGTGTCCTCGCATGAATTTTGTCATTTAAATGACATGATATACCTTTTTTTTTTTTGCTTTGCATCTGTGGCTTCCATGGTCTGTCGCTCTGTTTTCCGACTTTCCGACTGTTTAAGTCTCTTTTCTGCTTTCCTGCCTGGGAGTCAAGGATAGACGCATCAGAAGGCTTAGATGAGCTGGATCCCTTGTTATATAGCACTGTAAGCGTGCTTTAATTGCGCACACTGTAAATATATTTACCATACTATACGTTAAGGGAAATGAGCATGTGAACATGAACACAGCAGATGAGCAAAGAATTTACAAAAAGAAACCAACTAATGACTCAGTAGGAATCCTTGACAGACTATAACCCACGGTAATATCTTACTTTTCTTCCCATCCAGGAGAGACGTGTTTTTCAGGACCATCGGGGACAAGGAGCCTGTCCAGAATTACAAAAACGCTGATGCTGATCTTCGTGAAGCTGTGAAAAAATACACCCAGTTTTCTGGATGGAAATCTAAGGTTGTTTTTTTAATCCATTTTTTTCATCCACCCTCATGAACACCTGATCATCGCACCCCTATGTGGTGATAGGAAATTGGAAGCACACAATCGTATAGAATGTAAAATATCATGCATAGCTGCCCAGAGGTGAATTAAATCTGCGGTCGCAACTCGTTGCGTCGGTTGTCCTGCTGTCCTGCTCGGCTGTTGACACCGATATCGATATGTTTTTCGTAATTTCCTGTAAGCACATGCTGTGTACCAAGCTTGCGCGATATTTAATATTCCCTGATTGCATTTTACACTTTGTAATATTACGAATAATTTAATCATCCAGAACTGGAAGGAAGTCTAACAAAAAGTCCAGAATATGAACACTTCCGTCATTTCAGTTTTAAGGAGAATAAAGTCGCAAACACTCAGCTGGGTTTATTTAACCAAGCGATTTGTTTTTAAGCAGTAGCATGCAGTATATAACATCACGTTTCAGTATAATGCTTTTACTAATGTTGAAGCCTGAATTTATATAGTCTGAATTTACAGATTACACATGTACAACTGGATAAAAATCTTCCAGATGATTTACTTGGCCTGCTGCGTTTTCTGCGTAACCAATTGGTGCATAAGTAAGTCAAACGGTCCTTATTTTTCATTTTTAATGTATTTTTAAACTGCAACTAATTTGTTTGCTCGTCATTCCACAGACCAGCCCATTTCTACACAAGCATCAAATTGTTTCCAGATTTCTATATCAGGGCAAACCAGTTGGCCAAAGATATGGGTTGGAAATAGCAGGCTGCACAGCGCACATCGATAAAGCTCTCGCGCTCGCCCGCCCCAGAGTCGCACTTCCTTTTAACTACGCATTCATACGGCATAATGATGGAGCACATCCAAAATAATTAGTGCAAAGTGTGCTGGGAATAATATGAACATAAGTAGTGTGGCTTGTTTGACTAAAGAAAACTGTTTTTTTTAATTTTATTATTTTTTAAAATTTATTATAATTTAATCATTCTATTTCGTGTGATTTCAATAAGGGACTTAGTTCAGTCATAATGCGTACGTGTCTTTTCACTGGGTCTTGATGCTTTTCTCTCGTCTCAGTCGTGGGTCTGTCTGGTCTAGACTGTGTCCTTTGCACGTACACGTCAGCATTACAGCAGTATATAAGTTGCCTGGGTTCAACTTATGTTTTGAATAAGAATACCGAATTCCCATGATGTCTTTATGTATGCAATAAACCTCTTTTTTTATTCGAACCTGGCTCGTGGTCTTCTGATTTCTCAGCCATATTACTTCTGATAAAACTGCAGTAGTTTGAAGGTCATCCAGAAAGATTTGCATCATTTTCCAAAACTCTCTCTCTCTTGTAACGTTTATTCCATAAAACAAAATAAAACAAACTGAACAAAAACAAAAATCCCGGACTTAAGTACACACTCTATCGAAAACTCAACTTTTTGTGATTAAATAGTCAGTTTACATACTTTTTATTTAAAAATGTTTTTTTTACACTTATTTCCAAATGCATCTAAACACATAGGTATGTGCATGAAGATGCTACACTCTTTATTGAGTTGTTGTGTATTAGTTGTGTCTGCAGTAGGCGTAATGGCTCACGCTTACACTAGGTGGCAGCATGCTACATGACAAGCCTTTTGACTCCGTATTTGACTGCAGGAGCTCCTCGAGCTCGAGTTCTAAGTCAGGTGAATCTGGAAAACACCTTTTGGTAGAAAAACCAAATTATGGTTTGCAAAGCATGATTTTTAAGTTTTCTTTTTTTAAATCTTAATTTCAGTCAAGAATTCAGCCACAGGGACTGCAGATGGGCTTTTTCAGGCTGCCACATATTCATGTTGCCCGTGTGCGTCACTGCTGTGCCAGAATATGTAACCAAATATCAAGGTTATTCTTTGAAAATCGTTGTTCATTTTTGGAATGGCCACATTAAAGTCTTCCTTCCATGATACAAACATCCAACTAAGCTACAGGTCAGATCTAGTGATCAGGTGTGCTCTCGGAAACAAGCTGCACTCTCGCACACTCAGTGCATTTTGTCATGTTACTCAGCCTTTTATCCATTTTTGGCTTCCTGTTCAGACTTCTACTTTGTTTATCATTTACCACTTGGTATAGTTACGTATGTCAGCTTGCCTGACCATTTTCATGTTCGTTCTGCTACAGATAGAGTATTGCCTATCCAGTTTGGTCTGATGCCTCTGGCTGATAAGCTGTTGCAAAAGAATCAGATCAGATCAGATATCCACGCCTGAAGACCCACACAAGCGCAGATGGGAAAACTCTACAAGTCATTAAACAACAAATCAAGTAAAGTTGCATTTTGTGAAGCCCTGAAGCAATTCAAACCTTACTCCCTTGAAGAACTGGAGAAGGAGTACAAGAGCAGAGCAAGTCTAAACTGTGATAGGTTGTTGATATGAGTTTTGCCTAACCCGTTTGGTTAGATTCTCTTGTTTATGATCAATAAAGCCATAAAAATACACATGTTTTTCTTGATCTACGTTCATGACTCAGAGCTTGAAGAAAGCATGTGCAAACAAAATAAATGCTACAACCCTGCTTCC
This sequence comes from Notoglanidium macrostoma, assembly GCA_030068235.1. Classification (NCBI taxonomy): domain Eukaryota; kingdom Metazoa; phylum Chordata; class Actinopteri; order Siluriformes; family Auchenoglanididae; genus Notoglanidium; species Notoglanidium macrostoma. The sequence goes on along the minus strand of JAQQZR010000017.1, from coordinate 14,309,041 downwards.
GAAGAAAGTTGAAATGCTTTGAAAAAACAAAAACAACAACAGAATACAATGATTTGCAAATCCTTTCCACCTGAATTCAGTCGAATACAATACACAGACAAGATATTTGATGTTCAAACTCATAAACTTCATTGCTTTTTGGAAATATACACTCATTCTGAATTTGATGCCTGCAACACGTTCCAAAACAGTTGGCACTGGGGCGTGTTCACCACTGTGTTCCATCACATTCTCTTATAAAGGACAGCTAGCAGGTACGCAGAGTGACTGCTCATCCAACACCAAGAAATCGTTTACCTTTAACTTAAAAATGGCACGATGTTTAGTGCGTAGTGTTCAGTTCTTACTTAAAAATAAACTAAATCATTAATACGCTGTAAGAACGAAAGTCGTGTAATCATAATTTAGCAGTATTGTCTTAATTCCGTTGTTAGCCCTCTGACCTGGGCGTCTGTTGGGTGTGGAAAATTACAGCTGTTTCTTTCTCCTTATCAGATGTTCATGAGGCTGCAGCTATCAGCTCAGATTGGCCCGGACACCATACTTTTGACTTTATGTCTGCATATTGCAGGATAAGACGGTGATGTTTCAGCTCATCTTCTCGTCCTTTGTTCATCACATCTTCTTTTGTCTCTCCTCATACCTATGAGCCCTTCCATTTTATTAATAAATCAGAGCAAGTAGAACCCTTTTTTATTTGCTTTCTCTCCAAGCGCTTGTCTCGTTGCTGTAACAGACAGCTCCAGAGCAGACATAACATGTTAAACATAAAGCATGTAAAGTTTATATCCATTAAAAAAAGACACAACCTGTGAACAGTCCTGTTAAACATCTTCAGCTTGTGAAAATGCATTCAATGGGTACATCTGAAGTACATTGTCTTCATAATTGCCTAATCACTGACATCTGAGCACCACCCATTAACATTTAGAAAACAAAACAGTTTGTTGGCGTAGTAATCCTGGAACAATGTCAAAGAGAAGCCGAAGCATGTTCTTCAACAAAGACCACTTTTGAGGTAGTTTGACATGCCTGGACATTTTCATATATGTGACATGCCTAAAAAAACATTGATCCAAAAGTGCTACATATGCATATATCCAGCACAAACTCAGACCCAATCATCTTAGAGCAGTACCAATCTCATTAATCTACATTTTTTTGTTTAAATCAACTGTAAAAGTTTACTTTTCAAAAACCTATTTTCAGAGATACTGAGATATTATTAAAAAAAACATCCCACACACATTAAAAACATTTCTGGCCAAGACTTTTCAGCTCTGAACCTTGTAAACATAGTCGTTGGTTACATATAGGTGATTCATTTCTCAACTGTTAGAACTTTAGAGTTACAGACATTCAGACTTCTACTTTGTTTATCGGTTACCACTTGGTATAGTTACGTATGTCGGCTTGCCTGACCATTTTCATGTTCGTTCTGCTACAGATAGAGTATTGCCTTTCCAGTTTGGTCTGATGCCTCTGGCTGATAAGCTGTTGCAAAAGAATCAGATCAGATCAGAGGAGTTTGCGGATATCCACGCCTGAAGACCCACACAAGCGCAGATGGGAAAACTCTACAAGTCATTAAACAACAAATCAAGTAAACTTGCATTTTGTGAAGCCCTGCAGCAATTCAAACCTTACTCCCTTGAAGAACTGGAGAAGGAGTACAAGAGCAGAGCAAGTCTAAACTGTGATAGGTTGTTGATATGAGTTTTGCCTAACCCGTTTGGTTAGATTCTCTTGTTTATGATCAATAAAGCCATAAAAATACACATGTTTTTCTTGATCTACGTTCATGACTCAGAGCTTGAAGAAAGCATGTGCAAACAAAATAAATGCTACAACCCTGCTTCCGAAGAAAGTTGAAATGCTTTGAAAAAACAAAAACAACAACAGAATACAATGATTTGCAAATCCTTTCCACCTGAATTCAGTCGAATACAATACACAGACAAGATATTTGATGTTCAAACTCATAAACTTCATTGCTTTTTGGAAATATACACTCATTCTGAATTTGATGCCTGCAACACGTTCCAAAACAGTTGGCACTGGGGCGTGTTCACCACTGTGTTCCATCACATTCTCTTATAAAGGACAGCTAGCAGGTACGCAGAGTGACTGCTCATCCAACACCAAGAAATCGTTTACCTTTAACTTAAAAATGGCACGATGTTTAGTGCGTAGTGTTCAGTTCTTACTTAAAAATAAACTAAATCATTAATACGCTGTAAGAACGAAAGTCGTGTAATCATAATTTAGCAGTATTGTCTTAATTCCGTTGTTAGCCCTCTGACCTGGGCGTCTGTTGGGTGTGGAAAATTACAGCTGTTTCTTTCTCCTTATCAGATGTTCATGAGGCTGCAGCTATCAGCTCAGATTGGCCCGGACACCATACTTTTGACTTTATGTCTGCATATTGCAGGATAAGACGGTGATGTTTCAGCTCATCTTCTCGTCCTTTGTTCATCACATCTTCTTTAGTCTCTCCTCATACCTATGAGTCCTTCCATTTTATTAATAAATCAGAGCAAGTAGAACCCTGATACTGATTCTGTATCTGTTATTTGCTTTCTCTCCAAGCGCTTGTCTCGATGCTGTAACAGACAGCTCCAGAGCAGACATAACATGTTAATGTTAACACATCATAGAGGACATTTTTGTTATTATTAATATTAGACATTTACACTTTAGAGTGTAAGTAGTGTTCTGTTGTTGGTGCAGGTTATTAGGTTAATATGACATTCAGAGATGTGTGTCTGCATGGAACATTCTTTATGGAACATCCTGTGCTTGAGCTTGTTGTATCAGCACCTTGAGCGTCAAGAACAAGATATCGAGAATTGTTGACATGGATGGCAAGAAGTGGTTCGAGCCGACATCTAACATATGTAACACACACACACACAGCACGCACGTACGCTGGATGTAATTAGCAGTTAATGGGAATGGGGAGGGGGCTCTTCTCTATGCTGACTGCTGGAGGAGATACCACGTGCGTATGAGGGTAATTAAAGTCTTTCTGTCTGCTTCAAAAGGCCTAAGAAGTTTTTCTTTCCAAAGGTTTCCAGTTTTTTTCCCCACCACACATATATTAAAATATAAATGAGCAAAATACCTTATGGATTATTGATTAGAACATTTTGTTCTTCCTGCCTTCATATGTGGTCTCATCCACCTATCCACATTTTGGCAACAACCACAGACTAGTGGTTTGTATTGGTATCTGGAGCTTTCACTATATCCTGGAAACACCAGAAAACAATGGGGTGGAAAAAATCTTCTAATTAATGTGACTGTCATTATCTATCATAGACCTCAAACCCTGTGGAACCCTATACAGCCTTTGAAAGTCTTGATTTGTGTACTTTGGATGGAAAACCAGTTGGAAGGATTCATCCCCCAGCACATCGCTCCCCTTTACTGCAACACCAGCACCCTTCACAATAAAGACATCTTTCTTCTCTTCACATAATCTGACAACACCTGTGTTAGCATTACTTTAGTTTTTGATTTACGCTTATAAATCCCAAAGTCAGTCAGTTTCTATACCCTGTTGCTAGGCTTTAAGTAAATATAAAGCATACTTACATACAGCTGTTCCTCAAACCTGTTCTTAGACATTACTCCACCTAAATCCTGTATCTAGCCATTATGCCCTTCTGAGAAAAAGCCGTGGAGGAGTATATCTCCGACACTGCAATCTGCAGGGTTTTTATTCGTGCACAAGAAGGAAGGTGGTCTGTGTAAAAAATCAGTATTTTTTATAACAGCCCTATTGAACAACTGGAGTAATCCATATTATGTCAACAACCGCTCAAATAAGCAAAGAGAAACAACAGTCCATCATTACTTTAAGACATGAAGTGGCTTTTAAGTAATAAAAATAAAGAACAAAACATTGAATTACAGTAAGACCTTGGTTCACGAACTTAATCCGTTCCGGGAATTAGTTTGTGAACCAAAACAATTTTTCCCATTGAAATTAATGGTAAGAAATATGGTATCTTTTCATTTTTAAGTGTTTTTTTGTGATGAAGAATATAGAATGAAATGAAAATATCCTTAAATAGAGACAAATAACACTAAATTACATAAAACAGTACTGTAATTTACCTTTGTTGTTTATAGTTGCTGGCACAGGTGGATGGTGAAGGAGGAAGAGGAAGCTACTGCTTCGAACAGGAATGCCCTTCCATTCCTCTCTACTCGCTGTAAAGTCTTCACTTTCGGCACTTGCAGTCGACTGCCTAGCCTTTTCGGATGTCGGAAGCACGAACGCCACTCTCGTGTTTAGCGATAATTTCCTTCTTTACTTCAATAGTAATACACTTACTTACTGCTGCTATCACTGACACTTTTCTCCTTCTTAGGTGGCATAATGAGGGCTAAAATAACACAGAAAGTGCAAAAAAGAACAAAAAGTAATGTTTTTGAACACAGCACTCTGACGAACAATGTTTACGCCAAGCACGCCGAAGCACAACTGAGCAAGTGCTTCCATGGGATTGTGGGCAGTGCGCGTTCGTACCCCAAAGCATCGTTCGTGAACCAAGCAAAAATTTGGTCGCAAAACTAGTTCGTGAACCAAATTGTTCATGAAATGGAGCATTCATGAACCAAGGTCCTACTGTAGAAGGTGTGTCTAAACCTTTGACTGGTAGTGCATATATCTACACTACCAGTCAAAAGTTTGGACACGCCTTCTAATTCAATGTATTTCTTTATGTTTATGACTGTAAAAGAGACTGGATAATGATGGACTGTTGTTTCTCTTTACTTAGTTGAGCGGTTGTTGACATAAAA
>JAQQZR010000017.1:14276643-14304129 GCA_030068235.1 Notoglanidium macrostoma | reverse complement strand
TCTCCTCTTCCTCCCTCCCTCTCTCTCTCTCTCCCTCCCTCTCTCTCTCTCTCTCTCTCCCTCCCTCTCTCTCTCCCTCTCTCTCCCTCTCTCTCTCTCTCGCCCTCTCCCTCTCTGCCACTCCTGAATTGGAGAGGAAAGTAGAAGGCTAACATGAGGAACCTGACAACGCGGTTAGGACAGTGCTTATATCTGTTTCTTATACTTATCATCGTTGTACTCCTCTGGTATGTCAATGTTATTACTCATAATATTATCATGATTATTATTATTAGTAGTAGTAGTAGCAGTAGTAATGGTTGTAGTACACTGAGGCAGTTACCATTTACGAGAATTACCTCAAAACTTGAATTCCACAAAAATCACTACGACTTACTCAGTAAATAAATGCCATAAGGTCCTCCTAACACACCCTAAACTGACTGCACACATCATTCACACCAGACTGTTTAAATCTTCATCATGATTTGAATGCAGGTTTTCTGTGTGGTTTTGTTTTCTAATCGCTGGACCGTGATACGATTCGGTTTGACGTACGATTCTGAATTTTATTTACGTTTCAGTCGACAGAAAGTTAACCATTAGCTGAGCTACACCCTACGCTGTTCTTCATTCTGCCACTTCCATTGTGTCCAGCAGGTCACTCCAGCTCCAAAAAGCTGCCGCTGTGTAAATCACGTACCAACTCGAAAACACCTGCAAACCAAAGTGCAGATCGAGCCTAAGAAGGTCTTTTTCTTTAACCTGGTTCGCGTGCTTGCGTCAGTTATGATACAGTCTATACGCTGTTTCTACCCGACCTTGAGGCGGAAAGCGAGCACTTTCTTTTAGATTAATGTTTCACACATGGTGTGATGCAACTCATCGCGAAGCACCTCAGCAACAGAAACTGCAGTGTCATGTGACCTGTGAGGTGTTTAACACTAGACATCTAGGATTTAGATAACACAATGTGTTATAATGAATAAATACGCGTAATAATAATACAGGCGGAGAGGAACAAAAATCACTCGAAGGCTTTAGGAAGTGACCTCGAGTGACAACAAAGGAACCTCATTCTCTGCTAGAGGAATTAGAAATACTTACATTATACGGGTGTAGAAGAGATGCTAAGTTAAGGCATCGGGATACTGATCAGAAGAGCCTAGAACTGAGTCTGAGAACCTGAGTTCTTAAACAAAGCTCTGAACCCTCAACTGTTCAGCTGGAGCAGCCTAATGAGTAAAGTCACAATAAGATCCCTGTTTTGACATTTGCCTATATGAGCTGTTGGACTGATGGTTGTGAGTTCAAATCCCAGCACTGCCAAGCTATCTCTGAGCAAGGCCCTTAACCCTCCACTGCTCAATTGTATAAATGTCCGCTAAATATAATAAACTAACAGTAGATGTCATCAACATAAACGAATTTGTCATTTACGCTTGTATTTATCGCTGTCTGCTTGTGATCCGCTCGCCCAAGACACACTTTAAAACCAAGTCCTCGAGACACCGAGCCGCAAGTGTGTGTCATCATACCGCTTGATGAAATGAAATGTGTGTTTATGAGGTAAAACTGAAGCCTCTGCATTAGCTTAGCAAAATGACTTAGCTGCATTCATTGTGCAACAGTTAATGAGTGTGATGGGTTCGATTTCCTTTACAGGTTACTTTACCTTAACTACCCTCCCTACAGGAAAAGGTAAGCAGTACAAGCACACACACACACACACACACAGGATCGCAACGTATGCGGCAATAGCACGTCACGGCATGCTGTCAGCTCTGACTGTTGAATACCAGCAAACCTCAGTGAACATATCAAATTAACACTTAAAGCCTTCCAGCAACGCAGCTTTCATTTCTACCAAACAAGTAATCAACACGTCATCAGCGGTGCCGTTTCATTTCAAACCTGGTTAAGTGCAAGTTTCGATGTAGGCTACCGCTCACTCACTCACACACACACACACACACACACAACTGGAAAGATTAAAATCGTTGGACAAGGCAGACTCCACCGTTGTTGCCTTCGCTCCTGTCTGCTAATGTACACGTGTGTACGTATCGGTTGTTACAAAACAGCTATATGAATTATGTGACGGTGGAACTGCGAAAAATTTAAGTTAGAATTTGTGAGGGAAAAAAGGTCAGAATTGTAAGAAATAAACAGTTCGAAATAAAGTTATAGAAAGAAATAAAGAGCCTTCCTTATAATATAATAGTTCAAGGGTAGTGAATCATATTTCAGGTTTGGGCACGGGCGTGCCAGGCCACCCCGTCAACAACCAAATGTTCACTCAAAGTCAGAAACTTTGGTCCTATTAAGGCAATGATTGAATGTGATTCAACTTAGGCTTCGATTATTTCCGTACATGTACGTGAATGCTATCATGTGTGTGTCTGTGTGTTGTCAGTCAACCAGATGTTCCCACGGTGACCGCGTGGTTAGCTCCGATTGTGTGGGACAAAACATTTGATATGAAGATGATTGACAACATCTACAAACGACAGAATATCACCGTTGCAACCACCGTCTTTGCTCTGGGGAAGTACGTTATTACACTTACTGCTTGCACAACATTGTGTAATGCTGTGTGAGTACACCGAGGGTCATGATGTAGATCTACTTCATTTAAAGGCATCTTCATTTCAGTCATTTGTATTATACTAGAATGTTTATCAAGATGAGAATAAAAACTTTATTGTGGACATCAATGTACCGGTTAGTTACCAAGAGAAATAAAACTCTCCTTTAGCAAGCCCTTATGTTTTTACTAGTATTCTAAAGGAAAAACTGGGTGAGCTGAAAGACTTCTCTTCAGGTTCAGGTCCCTTGAGTAACCTCCAATTATCTTATAGAGAAGTCTTGTATCCATGAGGGACGAGTGAATCAAGCACTGTCCATTCAATCTTAAGATGTTATTGCATGCAAAACCAAGTGTGACTACAATTGTATTTCGTAAGTTCATGACTTGAGTGATAAGAACACATGTGAATCTAACCATAAGCTTAGTGTTTGAAATTCAATACGAATTGGATCATGCAAGTTGTTATGAATTTCTACCTGTGAGATCATGTTAAACAGAATGATGACTAAATCATTGTTTCCGACGTGTACAATAACGGCCATTTGTTTCTCCGTTCCTCCTTATATTTATGTTTCCTGCATGATTCATTTATCAGCTTGCTAATAAAAAACGTCAGTGGTTTAATCTGCTTGACAAACTGAATGAAATAATCCATTTTCCTGCAGGTATGTGCGTTTCCTGAAGGACTTCCTAGAGTCAGCCGAGCAGCACTACATGGTTGGTTACCGAGTGCATTATTACCTGTTTACAGATCTTCCAGATCAAGTTCCAGAGGTAAAGCTGAGGGAGGGGTGCCAAATGACTGTGATAAAAACAGCAAGCTCAAACCGCTGGCAGGAAATCTCGCTACGCAGAATGGAGAGGATTGAGAAGCTCATTCAAGAGGAACTAACCAAGAAGGCAGACTACATATTCTGCCTCGACGTCGACTCCAAATTCTACGCCCACTGGGGGGCGGAGTCTCTAGGCGACCTTGTTGGCGTGCTGCACGCCTGGTATTTTGGATCACATCGAACACGTTTCCCATACGAGCGGCGTCCCGAATCTCAGGCCTACATACCTTATGATGAAGGAGACTACTACTACGGAGGGGCCGTGATCGGAGGGCGCCTCGACAATGTACTCACGCTGGCGAAGACTTGCCGCATGCAGCTGGAGGTGGACCGAGCCAATCAGATCGAAGCGGCATGGCAGGAGGAATCTCACCTGAACAAGTACTTCCTGTACAACAAACCTACCAAAGTGCTCTCACCTGAGTACCTGTGGGATGACGTAAAATGGAAACCCAGCCACATGAATGTGGTGCGTTTCTCACAGGTGGTCAAGAACTATGCCGAGATCCGCCCCAACCCTTAAATGCACACGTTACCTCAGCAGGACTTTGGAACAGATTAACTACTTTCTGCTGTACATCACCTGAATTATGGCTTCATCAGTCTTGTGGGTTACTTTGAGAACACAAGTGAACTACTTTCCCTCATGCTATTACCATCGTCTCAGGTTTTACCAATGGAACATAAGGATCCTCCACCAAAACAAGACCTTTCTATGATATGCTCATTCTATTTGGTTGATAATTTTTGGAAGTAGTTGCCAGTATTACTGTAACAGTCAGGTATAGCTGTAACTGCGTTTTCTGAACATCTTCAGGTCAGAGAACAAAGCACTTAGTTTTTTGATACCATTTTTATCTCTTTTTACCTTGAAGTGAATGTGATAATAGGATGCAAATTGTTTCATGAATACTGCACAACACTGTGCTGCATTCATCAATCTCTGAGTAAAGTTATGAGTATTTACAAATGTTTCATAAATGCTGATTTTCTTCGTTATTCGCATGTGCATGTTAATAAACGGCAATCACCCATAAATGTCCAGGCACATGAGTGGCACAACTGATATGTGTTTAGTGATGCCCACAAAACTCCATGAGTGCATTCATACTGAGAAGTATGTCAACATGCAATGCACTAAGAACACCCAGATGGTGGACTCAAAACTGTCAAAATGGTGATATTTCTCAACCTCAGTGGTAGCCATCTCGGCAGAAGCAGAAGGACCACGCACCTATGTATTTTCAGCCAGTTGGAGGAGAGCATGGCGTCAGCGCCGATGGTGACATAATTTCCACATCATGTGAAATATTTTTGCAAATAAATGAGGAAAATGAAAAACATTCATTTTTAAAGAGGTGAGCAAAAAAAAAAAACCCTGCAGATATTTTTTGGCATGTTATGACTATCTCAGTTATCTCAAATGCTGAGATTGCCAATTGCCATAGAAAAGTATGTTCATTTACATGGTCAGTACTTGCTTTGGGCTCCTTTACCACAAATTACTGAATCAATCCGGTGTGGCACTGCTGAGGTGCCCAACTTGCTTTAATAGTGGCTCTCAAAGCATCTGTATGTCATGTATCTACCACTTGACAATACCCCATAGATTATCTATGGGGTTCAGGTCAGGCGAGTTGGCTGGCAAATCAAGCATAGCAATATCATAGTCAGCAAACCACTTGGTAGTAGCTTTGGCATTGTGGGTCCTGCTGGAAAAGGAACTCAGCATCTCCATAAAGCTTTGGAGTTGATGAAATACATTCGAGCAACACCAGCAGATGACATGGAACCCCAAATCATGACTGACTGCAATACTTCACACTGCACCTTGGACTCTCTGCCTCTAGGACAGGGATGTCAAACCTTATCCGGAAAGGGCCACTGTGGGTACAGGTTTTCATTCCAACCAAGCAGGAAGCACAGCTGATTCCACCTGTATAATCGGTTGATCTTGGCTTTCAGGATACTCAGGTGTGGCTTCTGCTTGGTCGGAATGAAAGCCTGCATCCACATTGGATACGTTCTGACACCCCTGCTCTAGGACCTTGACGTCCAAATGAAATGCAAAATTTACTTTCGTCTAAAATAAAAAAAAGAGATCTTTGGACCACTGAGGAACAGTCCAGTTCGTTTTCTCCTTAGCCCAGATGAGATGCTTCTGATGTCGTCTCTGGTTCAGGAGTGGCTTGATATTAGGAATCCAACAATTGTAGCCCCTTTCCTGAACGTGGTGACTCTTGATGTACTTACACCAGTTTCAATCCACTCCTTGTGAAGTGCTCCAAAATTCTTTAATCAACTATTCTTGACCATCCCTGTTGTTTGTGAACCTTCTGCTACCACACTTTTCCATTCCAGTCAACTTTCTGTTAATATGGTTCGATACTTATAGAGCCAGCTTTTTCAGCAGTGATCCCCAGATGTCAATGATCATCTTCTGGTCAGCTGTCAAGTCAGTAGTCTTCCCATGATTGTGGTTGCATGTACTGAACTTGACAGACAGTATTTATACTGTTTGAATAGTAATCCCCTGATTATTAATTTTGACCTGTTTTGAGTTTATTTGTGTTCACAGCTACACTGAGACTTAATATCCCCCTAGAAATCCTCCCAGGTTAGCTCATTTTAGCTAGCTAGCGTTAGCAGTGAAGGTAAGGACTCAGTATTTTAAAATACTGAAACTTGAAAAGCACAGATGGTCTCATTATCTATCTGTTTTTTTGAAGCTGTAGCTTTCTGCTTTCATATGAGTTTACCAAATGTTGATACATGATAAATATAATTATTACAATAAATGATTATATTTATAATTATTTAATCAATTAAATCTATTATTACATATACAGTACCAGTGAAAAGTTTGCACATACCCACTTATTCATAGGTTTTTCTATATTTTGATTATTTGTTTAAAATGTAGACCAATACTAAAGAGAATACACATGAAAATACATGGAATCATGTGGTAAAGAAAAAATGTTTCATATTTTAGATTCTTGATCTTAGATTTTTGTGTCAAAGTTTCATTTTAACAGCATAGCACAAATATTTTCCCAAAAGAGCAGTTTTTCACCTGCTATAAAAATAGCAGGTGAACAAATCACACGGTTTAAGGATTTATTGATTTTTGATATTGGTTTTTTTATTCCATTAGCAAGCGGAGGCACAAACTTTCCAAATAATACATATAAAGGTTCATAACCTTTACTGCTAATGCTAACTGTATAGCTAAAATAAGCTTTCTAGTTCAAAAAATGTCCATAATCATCACTGTTAGTGCTACTGATCAGATAACTTGACAGGTTAACTGAAAAATTCTTAGCCTATCCCTATGTGCATATTTGAAAATTATATTTGATGATCACTCAAAAATGTTTCACTCAAATCTTTCTTCATATGTTAAGATTTCCCTTTTTCCCTGCTGTGAAATAAATATAATAACCTGTAACAGTGCTGCCATGATAAGCCAGCAGGTTGATGGAGCAAGCGATCTGTAACTGGTCCTGTGTCGCCCCCTTGAGGACGTCTACCTTTCTCAGTGGCACAATTACATTGCCAGTCCAAAAAAAAAAGTTACACACTAATATTTGGTTGGAGCGCCTTTAGCTTTGATTACGGCACACATTTGCTGTGGCATCGTTTCGATGAGCTTCTGCAGTGTCACAACATTTATTTTTGTCCAGAGTTGCATAAATTTTTCGCCAAGATCTTGTAGAGATGATGTGACAGTCGGACCGCTGCGCACATTCTTCTCCAGCACATCCTAAAGATTCTAATTGGGGTTATGGTCTGGACTCTGTGGAGGCCAATCCATGTGTGAAAATGATGTCTCATGCTCCCTGAACCACTCTTTCACAATTTTAGCCCGATGAATCCTGGCATTGTCATCTTGGAATATGCCCGTGCCATCAGGGAAGAAGAAATTCCCTGCTGGAATAACCTGGTCATTCAGTATATTCAGGAAGTCAGCTGACCTCATTGTTCGGGCATGTAACGTTGCTGAACCTCGACCTGACCACCTGCACAGCCCCGGATCACAGCACTGCCCCCACAGGCGTGTACGGGAGGCACTAGGCATGATGGCTGCATCACTTCATGCGCCTCTCTTCTTACCCCGATGCCCCATCACTCTGGAACAGGGGAAATCTGGACTTATCAGAGCACATGACCTTCTTCCATTGCTCCAGAGTCCAATCTTTACGCTCCCTAGCAAATTGAAGCCTTTTTTCCTGATTATCCTCACTGATCAGTGATTTTCTTAAGGCTACACAGCTGTTTAGTCCCAATCCCTTGAGTTCCCTTCGCACGATCTTTCAAGATTTTTTTCAGACCACATTTCTTCAGCGAAGATGACGGTTCCCCACTATCTTTCCAGTTTTTAATAATGCGTTGGACAGTTCTTAACCCAATTTTTGCAGTTTCAGCAGTCTCCTTAGATGTTTTCTTTGATGCATGCCAATAATTTGACCCTTCTGAAACAGATTAACATCTTTTCTATGACCACAGGATGTGTCTTCCGACATGGCTGTTTAAGAAATGAGAAGCTGCTCACTGCATCAGTTCGGGTTAAATAACCTGCTGCCAGCTGAAACATAATCATCCATGCAGTAATTATCCAATGGGAGGCTCTGACCTGTCTGCTTTGTTAAATCCAGGACCTTTTTTTGGACAGGCAGTGTATGTTCTTAGTTCCTAATGTCCTAAGACTTGTTCTTAGTTCCTAATTTCTGATGTTTTAAAAGATGTAAAGTTGTCTTTTCATGGTATCATGTAGCACACAAGGTACTGCGTATAAATACATTTCAGGTGAGTTTTATGTCATTCAAAATGACACATTGTACATCTCATTTGCATTTTAAAAGCACATTTGCACATTTTAACTGGAGTTTGCAATACACTACTTCTAACTTGCTACGGTTGCAGAGAAGTCATCTGCAAAAGTTTGCATACAGAAACATATTGAAAAATAATTTTGGATGGAAATGAAAATATTTCCCTAACTTTATAACTGTCTGCAGCCTCTGTTGTATCCCCTCAGGCAGGTTTAGGTACCAGTCAGGCTCAATATTCACCTTCTTAACATCTGTATTGTAGCTCGGGTTCAAACACTGAGTTGAGAAATTGAGAATCTTGAGAAGTGCTGCATCAGCAGATTTGTCAGTTCAAAAAAATTTACTTGGTCACAGATTGGATGAATCCATGGAATTCACAGGAAAAATTTTTAATCTGGTTAAACCTGGTTTAGAGGTGTGTGTGTGGGATTGTTTTTAACCATCCGCCTGCTCCTGCAGAAACTCTGACCAATCCCACCCACCACCAGAGGAATTCTGACCAATCCCACCCTCTACCAGAGGAATTCTGACCAATCCCACCCGCTACCAGAGGAAGTCTGATCAATCCCACCCTCTACCAGAGGAATTCTGACCAATCCCACCCTCTACCAGAGGAATTCTGACCAATCCCACCCTCTACCAGAGGAAGTCTGATCAATCCCACCCGCCACCAGAGGAATTCTGACCAATCCCACCTGCCACCAGAAGAATTCTGACCAATCCCACACTCTACTAGAGGAATTCTGACCAATCCCACCCACCACCAGAGGAATTCTGACCAATCCCACCCAATCCCTGAGTTTTATAATCAATCCCACCCACTCCCTGAGGTATTTTGATTAATCCCAATCAATCCCGCAGGAATTTTGACCAAACATTTGCTCCCATTAGAATTCTGACCCCTCTCCTACAGGAATCCCACCCACTTCCAGGGGAATTCTGACCAATTCCCTGCTCCTGCAGGAATTCTGACAAATTTCGCTTGCTCCCTCTGGAATCTGACCAAGACTGCTGACTCTCACAGTTCTCATTTTTGTTTGTACATACTCATAATATCTAATGCACTGGTTCTCAAAGCAGGGTTAGGAAATCTGGCATCTGTGAAGCATAGCCAGGGTCCGGAGCTCACCATTAACGAAGCTATGTTATTACGAAATATGTTATGAAGGAATTACCATAATTAATCGTTTAAACTATTGTCTCAGAACAAGTGCATTACATAGCTGAAAAATCATCCAGTTTGGAGACATGTCAGGAATGTTTGTTCGTATGCGGATTGGGATCTTGTCAGTCATTTTAGAGACATGCCCTACACATCCTCATAAAACATTTTGAGGAGATGCGGAGTTGTAACTTGGCTTTCAAGTAATTGAATGTCTGACAATCCTTGATAATGCTAACTCTAGTTGAACCACAATAAGTTTTGGGGGTGGAGCTTTGTACATTAGTGGAAATGGGGGCAGGCTCAATTAATAATAAAAAAAAAAAACTTAATCATCTTCACCCATTTAACTGTTAAAAGACTTATTTTTTTACAATTTGACAATTCTTACAATTTGACGGACTGACTGCATAACAATGTATTGCAAAAATTTGTTTATATTTATATGTATAACTACATTCCTTGTGTTCTTCTGGAAAGTGCATTTTGTCTGGTCACAATGTTATATCTATACCCCTGGATAATTATCTATTAAGTCTTGTTTTATAAAATTATTTCCAAGTCTGGAAAAACAAATAAAACCTAAAGAGTATAGAATGAAATACAGGAGTCATCATATTTCTTTTCTTTTCTTTTTTTTTTTTTGAGGAAAACTCCAATGATGGATTTATTGAGTGAGATTCAGGGCACGCTACTTTTTTTCACAAATGAATTCAGTGTTTAAAAAAACTTCACAAAACATCTGATTTCTTTTTAAAACCCCACAATTTCCAAAAAGAAAGGAAAAAAAAAAAAAATAATAATAATAATAATAATAATAATAATCCCACAACGATGCAACTCCCGCCCCAAACCCAAAACAATCCCAGTTTACCAGATTTACTTTGTTTCATCGCATCGTTTTGGTGCCGAGACATATCCCAAAGCGTGGGGCACTAACATCTAGAGTTTTTATACCTTTCTTTTCTAAAAGAAACATTTTCAAATGAACAGCAAACTGGGCAGAACCTCCAAGATAAGAACATATTCTCGAACACACACACACACACACACACACACACACACACACAAACAAAGAAAACCAGCCAGCCAGCAATGCAGGATCAACACCTCGAGATACAGGACCGTCCGTTAAAACAAAATAAAAACACAAATTAAATGAAAAAAAAAAACAAAACAAGAGCAAGGACAAAACTGAAGCACCGCCTCTGCACACCGCTCTACTGGGGAAAACTTAGAAGAACCCCGTCTGAAAACCCCCCTTCATTCGCCTTTGCGTTTTTGTGCTAAAAACCTGAACCAGTATTTACAAAATTGTTGATAAAAATATTCCTCTGGTGATGGTTTGTGGAGAGAGGGGTCCGTCTGGGGCTCGGAACCTGCTGGAAAAAAAGGGAAAAGAAAAAGGGAGAGGGAGGAGGGATGGAGAGAGGGAAGAATAGATCGGACTGATGGGGAAAGAAAGAAGAAGAAAAAAAAAAAAAATGGATGGATGGATGGACGGGTGGGATGCTACTCGGCCTTAGTCTCCTCCTTCTCTGGCTCCGGCTCTGCCTCTGGAGTCTTCTCAACCTGCATGGCGACAGAAATGGACCAATCACAGGCCAGACTGGATCACCTGCACCAATCAGAGCTGCGCTTCGTGTCAAGAAGCATTTTCAGAAATTCAACCTTCACTACTTTGGCATTCTGTTCAATAAATCATCTTCTGCTCCGCTGTCCTGGTCCGACATTCTGACACGTTCGAGATCTTCCTTAGTCTTCAAACCGTCCACGTCGTTCTGAACACAGACGAATGAAACTTCTTGAAGGAACGGGTTGGCCAACGCTGAAATTTACTCCTTACCTCGAGTGTAGTCGATCAGCTACGATATGTTTGAAGCTTGAAGTCTGACGTTTGTAGCTTTAACATTCCTCACAGCCGTAATATTCAAACTATTAAAACTCCCCCGTATTTTGAATTGCAGGCTTGACCTAATTTTTTCCCGTTCCACCAACAGGAAGTTATATCATTTGCACTAGAGGTTTTTTTATTCCATGTCCAATTTGAAGTGTATCGCAGGCAGCCAAGAAGAGTCTCACAGCAGAGGTGTTGATTTGTGAGTACAAGAATAAAAACTGGTCCACTGTACATCTTTCAGGCTTACTTACCTTATTTAATCACTCTGGATTTTAGCTTACTGCCATTATCGGTCTCGTACATGTATACATGTATACACCTTTTGTATTTCTGTTGTCTTATATGTAGCACCTTGATCCTTAAGAAACGTTGTCTCGTTTCACTGTACACTGTATCACATGTATATGTTGAAATGACAATAACAGCCACTTGACTTGACTTGATGTTTTATAGTTTTGTTCATTTTCCTTAAATGGAGTGACGGAACTTCATGAAGTTTTCTGGAACCCCACAGAACTCATTCGGTTTCAATTGTTACATCTTGCTGTGTTTCTGTAATGGGCAAAAGGCAATTTTCCAACAAATCCTCTGTGGCTGTCTCATATTTGGTCTTGCAATAATCTGTAGAAAGATGTCAATCAGTCGGTGTGGGCGGAGTTTGTCTAGCTAAATCAGCCGCAGCTCAGTCCATGTTGGATGAATATGTTACAGAAAATTTGCTTTAGTGAAGCATGTGTTATTCAAACTCCTCTTCATGATGAGGAATAAAAACATATTTGGTTTCTAATCACTTCTACAGGCAGTCCTGACTCAAAACACATGACAGGAATTGTTAAATTGTGTCATCATTGCAGTGTAAAGAGCTGAAAAATATATATATATATTCAAAGCTCGTTATCTGAGACCGACCCGTCAGTTCCAGAGTTTGCTCATTTTATGTTTACCGCACTGATGAAAGTGATGTCACACACTCACAAAACTCTG
Source organism: Notoglanidium macrostoma (assembly GCA_030068235.1). NCBI lineage: Eukaryota > Metazoa > Chordata > Actinopteri > Siluriformes > Auchenoglanididae > Notoglanidium > Notoglanidium macrostoma. Next base: position 14,291,846 of record JAQQZR010000017.1, on the reverse strand, counting down.
TAAGGGCTATAAGTGTGTTTATAGTCCAAGTGGCTTTTAAAATAATTAAAACAAAACATATTAAATTTAGTTTTAATTCATGCAGTTATACAATTCTGCAGAAAGAAGTTAAAAAAAAGAAAAAGCAACTAAGGGCGATATTAATGTATTTACGTGTGTGTGTGTGTGTGTGTGTGTACCTCATTAGTCTTGGTCTCTCCGTTTTCTGACTGGTTCTCCTCGTTGGTCTCCTCGTTCTTTGCCTTTGTCTTTTTGTCCTCCTTTTTATCGTTCACTTCCTTCTCTTTCTGGGGGGGGGGGGGGGGGGGGTTGAGAGATTTAACATGATATTACTTTTTTTCATGTTCAAAGTTTAAAGAAACACACAAGAAGAAAAAAAAAAAACCAGCCAGTCGCATGATCAAAGAATTATTTAAAAAATTAACTACAAAGGAACAAAGAGATCAGGAAAAGTGAGTGTAAGTCAATAACAAGAGTTCTGTGAACGTCTGATGAGACAGAGGACATAACTGTCTCTGACATGATACCACGACAGCAGAGAGTGTGTGTGTGTGTGTGTGTGTGTGTGTGTGTGTGTGTGTAAAAATAGGAAATTTGGTTGGAAAGTCCACACTTTGGTTCTTACCTTAGGTGTTTTCTTGGGTTTGGGTTCAGGTTTAGGAGGAGTCGGTTTCTAAGGGCAACAAAACCAATTCATTTACTCAACACAATGTCATTACAGAGGTAGTTGAACATCAGCGGGAGTCTCAATTCACCGGAACACAAACATCCAGCGCACCGGAGTGATCACGGAGAGGAAGCCGTGGTGGTGGCGGCGGCCATGCCGGACACCGATCAACAGGTTGGAGAGAACTTTCCACCTGTCCACGTTTCACCAACAGTGTTAACGAGAGCCTCTGTCGCGTGACCACACGAATCAACAGGGGAAATGTGGAATCTAATGTCACAGCCTTTAAACTTTTTAATGACTCCATATTGAGGGTTTTTTTTTTTTTTTTTTTTAAATGTCTACCCATTACTGTTCATCTCTGGATTCTGATTATTCAGAAGGAGCTGATTAATTTTCTATAACAGCAGCAGGTACAAATCACCGGTTTTTGCATATATTCGAACATGTTATTGTTTCTATAGTAACAGCTTTTTCACAGAGCCCGTTTTAAAACAGTGTCGGTAGGGTGAAGTTAACTTGAAGTGCGGAGACGGTGATTTAACCTTTACAGGAGTTTCCAGCGTCAGCGGGTTTTTTTTAGAGGAACTTACGATTTGTGAACAAGGTGTGTTTTTTTTTTTTTTTTTGGTAACTTTGTAACTATAAACAGATTTTTTTTATATGACTGCATTAGTTAATAATTTTTTTTTTTTTTTTTAAATGCACGTGTTGGCAAATTCCTGTGGTACAAACGAAATAAACCATGACATGATTTGGCACGTAGAAAAAAAGAAAAAAAAAAAAAAAACATGTACAAAAAAAAAGAAAGTGGTACTTACTGCAGATAACCTGGCAGACCGTCTCTGAGGCTATCGAGACAAAACACACACACAGTTTTACAGACAGGTGAGCACAGGTTCTTCGAACTTGACAAAAAGCAAACAAAAACCCTCTGACTTGAAAACATTTACAGAGATGACGATGTCATTACCTCCTCCTTCACCTCTCCATCAGTTCCCTACGAATAAAGACAGGAAAAAAGACGACAGTCAGCGAGCTGAGCACACAAAATGGCTCAAACGCACCAATAAAGATCTGCATCGTGACGTTCAGGTTTGTTAACGTTGGTGTATTAGAAGACATACCAAAAAAAATAGGTTCGATTTTAAATTTGTTCTTAACACTTATTCAACACTGTGGAGAAAAAAACAACAACAAAAAAAACGGACATTCTGATGCACTGACAAAATACGTAAATTATTATAAAGTGCAACTGATCACGATATTGATGCTACATGACCGCAGTACACGGTTTAGTCACAAAACTACATCATATTATAGTGTAAACCTTTTCAAATTTTAGCTTACAAAAACTAAAGGCTGTACATTTCCAAGCAGCCTGTAACTTCACTGTTAATCTGTACAGCCGGCTTGTTTTCAAGAACTTATGGCTGGTCACCCAAACGGCGCCTCATCAGAGAACTAGCGCCCTGCGTGCCATCAGGAACACAGCCTTCTGCGCCCTAGGTAGGGCGCCTCTGTAGGCCGGGGCGAGCTGTTTGGAACTGGGGTCCGTGCAGGTATTTAGCGCGGAGACGTTTCACACACAGTAGCTCGTCTCTCACAAAAAGGGGGAGGGGCACGAGGTGCGCGAGCTCTCCACTGCCATCTGGGGGTAAGAAGGCGCCATGACACCCTTTCGTCTTCCGAGGCGAACAAAGAAAACGTATTAAAATTGCTCATTGCAGCGACCTTCTCGACTAATCGCTACGCCTGGCGAAAGTAGAGCTCTCGAACAATTTTTTCGTGCCCTTTCGAAGGCTGTTGGCGCACTTGAGCGCTTATAACTCGCCGTTTATTTGTCGCGGCTTCGAGAAAAGAGGGGGAAGTAACGTTAGCGTTACAGCATGGCTGCTGCGGCTACACAGGCATGGAGCTGCCTGACTCCTGCCCACGGAGAGAAAAGCGCTGCCCGAGACACAAAACCCTCTCCCTGTTCACCCCGGCGTCGAGCAAAAAATACAGCGAGCGCTCAGAAAAATCCTCAAATGAACCACGGTTTAGGAAAAGCCCTCAGATTCTAGAAAAGTCCTAGAAAAAAAGGAAAAAGCCTTGCTGTCTCGAGGGCTTCCTAATTTCACGACTGATTTGTAAGGGCAAAAGTATATCCGCATGCCGTGTTCGGCTTTTCTACATACCTTTCTCTTGGGCATGTTGAGCTTTTTGGATAATTTTTCTTCCTTTATGCAAAAACTGAAAGGTTATCTTTTTTATATTGATAAATATATACAGATTCGGAGTTCACAGATCAGGGGAAAGACTGTCGTCCGCTATGCACTAATTCTGTAGTAAACAGTGAAGCTGGGCTACATTAGAACCAGTGGTTGAATGGGGAGGGTGAATGGGCGGAGCAAATCATGACTGACGTCTGGATTGGCCAATCAGCAGCGGTCTCAATGTGCCGCAAAACAACCATTCTGAAGTCTGAACGCGGTTTAGGCGCGAAATCCTCCTGACAGGAATCTAGCACGGCTCGCGCGCTGTGATAAATCTGCTTCAGTCATGTCTAAAAAAAAAAAAAACAATTTTTTTTTCTTTAACAAAAACGGATATAAGCTATAACTGAGCCATCTGTATTTAATCAGAGACAATTATACACATTATTAAAAAAAAAATATATATATATATATATATTTTTGTGCTTAACGTCAGAGTTTGTCGCCATGGCTACGACCTGGGCTCCATTCATACTGCCATACTAAATAGTGTGATAAAAACAGTGCACGAGCTTGTACTTGTTTACTATTTTTACATACTCTTTAGAAAGGTAGGGTGAGTTTGTCAAAGCAGGGTTTATTCATTTTATTTAAGTGATTTAAGAACTTGTACAGGTTACATAGCTCAGGACTGCTTCTGGACACACACTTTCACATCCTCATTTAAAAAGTGCAAACAACATTTTCTGACTTCCACGGAATAGCAATTGTTTAGTGTATTTCTTTAAAATTGTATTGTAGTACATTTTCTTTTTACATTAAAGAAAATTAATTAGGCTTGACTGATAAGCGAGCTGCATTATGCCGTGTGTGTGGTGTTCATGACGGTATTAGCATGAACGTTGATGCTGATTGGTTTGAGCAGAGTGTATAGATGAGGAGGAGAGACAGCTGGACAAACTAAAGGACTAAAGCACTGCTGCATCGCTCTGTTGTTCATGTCCTATTTCTTGAGATCAAAATCAAATCAAATTATGGAGCTGTTACAGCAGAATCCAATCCAAGCCTAAGGCTGCTAAAGCAGAGATCCAATCCAAGCCTAAGGCTGCTAAAGCAGAGATCCAATCCAAGCCTAAGGCTGCTAAAGCACAATCCAATCCAAGTCTAAAGCTGGTAAAATAGTATCCAATCCAGATAAGGAGCTTTTAAAGCAGAATCCACTCCAAACCTAAAGCTGTTAAAATTAGAATCCAATCCAAGTACAAAGTTTTATAGCAAAATCCAATCTAAGCCTTGAGCTGTTAAAGCAAAATCCAACCCAAGTGTAGAACCATGAAAACAGAATCCAGTTGAAGCATATAGTTGTTAAAACAGAACCAAATCCTAATTTAGAGCTATTCAACAGAATAAAAGCAAATTAAGCAAAATTCAATCCAAATATTGAGCTGTTGAAGGAGAATCCATTCTAAGCATAGAGTTGTTAAATCAGGATTCAAGTGAATAGATGTAAATGTAGAATTCAGTCTGATCATAAAGCTGTTAAAACCAATCAAGCTGTTAAAGCAGATCCCAAATTCAAGTGTATAGATGTCAAAGCAAAAGCTAATTAGTAAAGCACAGTTAAGGTAGAAATTAATTCAATTCGAGCCATTAAAGGTGCTATATGTAAGAATTGGCCACCTGTCAAATTCACACTCCACACTTATACAGGGAATATGTAAACAAATAGGGAGGCGGTATATCCTCCTCCCGATTCCCCCCAAACTCACCACCACTCTCATAGAATTATCATTCACTGAATAGAGCATAAAGCTATTTTTTGGCTGATCTGCTCATACAATCTAACTTTACAGTCATCAGTTAGGGAAAAAAAGCCTACTACTAACTAACACCAAGGCAAGAATATGCAGAATTCTCACCAAGAGCTGTCTCTAGCAGTTTGAAGGCAATGCCAATGTTAACTTTTGTATTGTTTCTATTGGTATGTTTTCTCTTGCCTCTGAGCATGGGAGCGGGTGGTGGTAATGATGTTCGCTTGTGAAGAGCTTCAGCCATGGTTGTGTTTACTGTTCAAGTCATTGACTGCCTGTCCTTAATAACCGGGGACTTTACCTTCCACATGATTGACATGAGGTTAGAATGTTCCCTCGGGGCAGCAGGACTTCTTTATCCCCTTATATTGGACTGAGGACACTACAGTGACTCACTATCGCCTCTGGAGGTACAGAGTGGTATTACAAAACAGGACGGTCTGTCCTGTCACACGGCTAGCTGGTTAGCATTCTAATTTCAGTAGATATCTCTGCAAAACATCACATAAACATCTTTGACATAACGTCAAAACTGTTATTTCTTCACATTCTGTTGATAATTTAACATTTTCTTAATGTTTTCAACTAAAATTCTTACATATAGCAGCTTTAAAGGAGATTCCAGTCCCATTTGAGGTTTAAGGGCCTAACAACATCTTTCTGGCAGATACCTGAACTCACAACCTTTCAATCATTAGTGCAGAACATTTTGCACTAAACTCCCATTTCCTGATTTGACCTAGCTGCCACTAGACTGAAGATACACTGATGGAAAACAAAATGACTTGCATTGTGTAGCAGCACTCTGCAATTTAACTAGTATTGTATTGTATTTGGAGCATGTTAAACTATTTAAACTTTTAAAATGGCCATTTGCTGAAATGGTGCCTAAATATAGAATGTTTTTCTTCTTTTCTTTCTTTTTTTTTTTTAACTTCCTGCCTAACTAAGAGTATGATTTACATACAAGATGGTGCGAGAAAGGCCTTTTTCTCAGTTCTGCTTTATGTAGAACAGGCTGACGGTCAACCTGTGAGTGTGTGAGTGTGTGTGTGTGTGTGTGTCCACTTCTCCTTTATACACACTGCCTTGAGTCGGCAAGTGTTAATTTGGCACATTGCTTGAGTTCATATTTGTTAGCAAGAGGAACAGAGGGCTCATAACTTGCGAAGGATAGAAAGCAGGAGAGTTAATTCTGTACGCTGAAGGACGGATGGAGACTCCAACAACTGATGGACTGAATTAAACCAAAAAGAGATAGAACGATTGTTTTTGTCGTTGTGTTTGGCTTTACTGGCAAATAAGGAGAAGATAATTAAAGTACTCTGGTAGGTTTCTGTCTCTCTATCTCTCTCTTTCTCTCTCTCTCATTTCAAACACATGCTTTAGATTATGCTTTAAAAGGTCTGTCTAGGTTTGATTAGAACAGTTCTATGATTTGATTGCATTTTTTATTTTAAGCTCTATGCTTGGATGGGAAACTGCATTCAGATTGGAATCTGCTTTAAAAACTTTATTCCTAGATCAGATTCTACTCAGTTAACAGCTCAGGGCTTGGACTAGATTCTCCGTTCTTGGATTTCTGCTTTAGCTTTTTGTTCGGATTGGACTTTAATCCTTTTTAGAAGCCCTATGTTTAGATTTGATTCTTCATTTAGCAGCTTTATCCTGAGATTTGAGTTTGTTTTTGCAAGTCTATGCTTGGATTGGATTCTTCCTACACATCTCTGTACTTGACCTGCATTTTGCTTTAACAGCTCTGTGCTTGGATTGGATTCTGTTCTCACAAGTTTTAGACATTTTGCAGTTAACGCCTCTTGTCTAGACTAAAAAAAACACAACAACAATCATACACGCTCCTAATGGTGCAATTACAGCTTTATAGTTTACATTCGGGAACATTCGACAAATACAGACCATAATTATTATTGTTGTTATCCTATATTTATATGATATGATAGAATTATTATTATTATTATTATTATTATTATTATACTTGTTTCTTTGGCATTTCTTCCAAAGGAAGCCTGCGAGTCTGCTCATGCAAATGAAAGCTCAACATCGTCACTAATGTTACACAGTCACACACCATCAAGCGTCACTTCAGCCCACTTCAGAAATCAGTTGAGATTCTTGCTCAGTGTCTCTAGCAAGTGTTTCTATTATTATCTCTTTTCAGTTTTCTTGCAAATGCAAAAACCTGGAAAGTAGTGCTATGAAGAATGGTCATGTAATTTAAAAAAAGATGAAATTGGTTTTTAACTCAAATTTCCTTGAATACACACCTCACAGCAACCTCCAGGCCAAAAGCATTTTCTTAGGTGGCGTCAAAAGCAAAAGTGAGTTTCACTGAGGAAGTAGCAGCTTTGAGCTTACTTTTCCAATTCGACAACAAGTTGTACTTGTTACGACACTGAAAACATTAAAAAGAAACACAGAAACACAAAAAAATATATATTTTGGGAAGTACAAATATCATTATTGTAGCTATGGAAATTTATCTCATATATTTCTCATGATAAAACAAAGATTCATTTGATATCAGGTCTAGGTCTATACATTTTCTTTCAAGTTATTTTCTCTTATGGATGTGTGTGTGTGTGTGTGTGTGGGTGTGTAGGTCATCATCATGCTTTGCGAGGCATTCCTCCAAGTCCTGAAATACACAGAGGAAAACCCTGATCCCAAAACCCTGATCTCCAAGCAAAACACACTGCCTCACACGCTCTCACGCACCGCTCCTCCACCCGAAACAGCAGCGACTCACCTGAGCTCCAGGTCGCCCCGGATGTCTCGGCCACTGCGAGGTGAGGCCGCTGTCGATAATGTGCTACCACAGGCACTATATAAGGAAGATGGGAGGAAGTTGAGCTGTAGTCTGTAATTTAAGTCACACTGATTTCCAGAAAAGGGGAAATGTGCCAGTGTGGAGGTGAGGACCAAGAAATGGTCATAATCAGCTGATCCTTATTCAGGAGGAAAACAAAGCACTATATTGATATTCATACACTTCTAATTATTATTCATCGAAGTGATTTTGGCTGAATAATTCAGCTTGAACTACTTAATTCAAACTTTGTTGTGTGGCTTAATGCCACTTAAGCAATGTTATTTTGATTCTGATATTCCGCTCCCCTTTTGTTTTATTCCCATAGAACGGGAGGTTTTTTTTTTCTAAATAATACCTCCAAACTCACTTGACATGTTCCGAGTAATACTGCAAAGCATTGCACCTCTTTTTATATCTCAATCACTTCTGTTTTCTGTTTGTTTTCATCCCTCGCTTTTCCTCCCATTGGTTTCAGTTCATTTTTCAAGGCCTGACTGATCCCTGAGATTAAAAGCTAGAACCAAGTTGGTAAATGTTTGTCAGGTTGTTCTAATGTACCTTACATAAATACAGCATAACTTTTACTGCTCCTACATCTTTTAAGCTAGAGTCATGAAATTGGGATATCAATTCAACTGCAAAAGTACAGCACTTAACTGTTTTTTTATACTAATGACACTCGTCTATCTCACCATTCTATTCTTTCATTCATCTCTCCATCCTTCCAGAGCAATCCACTGATTTTACTCCTCCTTCAACCTTTACCTGCCGTAATAAGGCACATGTTTTACTGTAAGAAGGTGTTTATGTAACATAAATGGAAGGAGACTTCAATCTCAGAGCTCAAGCTGTAACCTTAGGTTTTTGCAACGTGCAATAATCCCTTCAGCGTTTATATACTTCTCTTCTTCAAAATTTATTGGAGCAAAATTGTGCTGCTTAGTTTGCACACCGTACACTATATATATTATATTAATACAGAAAGATGAAATATACAAAAAAGTATTACTGCTTTTATTACGTCTTAGTAGTGGAACTGACACATGTTCCTTTTTACCATCCAGCCAGTTGGCTTGAAGGCCCTGGGAAGCCTGGGCCTCGCCTGACCTCACTGCCCAGCATGGCTCTCCCAATCCCCAGCAGCAGCATGGAGGACGTCTGGGCCCTGGAGCTCTACAGCTCCTTGCACTGCCCGAGTTTTTACCAAGCTTACCCAGACCTGCAGCTAGCAGGAGGCACCGTGGGTCCCCTGAACCCGTCTCCACAATCAAACCACGGTCCTCTACTGAACTCTGAGGATCTCTGCTCCCTAGAGGCCTCAGTGGAACAAAGGGAGCTGATAGAGGACCACAGCCAGGCAGACGAAGGCTACCTGGTCATAGAGAACATGAGAAGCCTCGGGAAGGAGGAAAGGCTCACCAACTCCATGCTGAATGGCTTTCTGGAGACACAGCTGATGGAGGTGTATCGGCAGCACATGCAAGACAGCCTGGCTCGATGTGGCTCGTCCTCGCTTACCGCTAGCGTGGTGCCAGGAATCTGCGGCAATCTGAGCAGGAACACGACTACCCAGGGGAACGAGCTGCACTCCAGCCAAAGCCAGAACAGCGTCAGATACTTGAGCACCTGTTCGGCCCCGCCCACTTCACACTTCAGCACACCTGTGCTGCGCATTTCATACCAACAAGAGCCTGAATCCTGAACACATGCAGGTCAATGTCAATGGAAACTAGTCTTTTAATTCTTTATTTTTATAAAAAGACAGCAGCCATGTTAGGAACAAGAGAGCAGTAACTTCAGTGTTAGTGTTAGGCTTTTATTGTATAGTCACAATGGAAATTATTCATTATATTAATAAAGATTTTAAGATTCTAACACATATTAAAAATAAAAATGACCGTAAAAGAAAATGCAACAAGTCCAAGTAAATGCTTTCATTTTCCACATTTTGCATAGTAATTGCTTCCTTTTTTAAAATTCATTAATCACTATGTATTGCTGATTACTGAATGTTTTGATTGCTTGTAAGTTTGTAATTAAATTATAATTTTACAGATAATCATGAGCCGTCTGAGTGTTACCTAAACAAATCAACCACTTCTTTATCGGTTAGGGGTCCTAAAGTGCCTACTGGAGCTATATCTGCTGTATGTAAAAATTTCATGTCAATCAGAAATAGTCAGCTTTAAAAAAAAAAAAGGAGTCGAGACGAACTAAACAAGTTGATTTTAGAAATGAGAAATCAACTCTCGATAGCAAGAGTCTTCATAAAAAGAGTCAGCTTTAAAAAGTTAACAATTCAGCTTTAAACAAAGAGCCCTTTAAAAAAAGAGGTTTATGTTACAAAGTCCATTTAAAAATATAACATTAAATCTAAATTTAAAAAAAGGCAACTTAAAAAGTCAACTTTTAACAGTCAACTTCAGAAAGTCAGCCTTTTTAAAGAGTTAATTTTTATAAAAGAAATATTCCATTTTAAATTGCAAGAGTCGCCTTAAAAGTAAGAAATTGACTTAAAAAATGAGTCCACTTAAAGTTAAAAAGGAGTCCATTTGAAATAAAGAGTCAAGTTATCTCATCTAAAAAAGGAGTCAAATTTAAATATGGAGTGAAAAAAGAAGTTACCTTTAAATATAAAGACTTTTTAAATAAAATGTAGTTAACTTCAACGTCCACTAGTGCCCCTTGGATGGAAACGTGTATCTGTTAAACAAGTGTTATTGTGATGCTGTGTTTAATTAGTGCTGCCACCTTGTGGTCATGATAAGAACTGCATTTAACAGGGTTATGTCATACTGCCAATGTCATCGATCTTTCTAACACGCGCGCGCGCACACACACACACACACACACACACCACACACACACACACACATGCCTAGTGGTGTGACGTTACCATGTGCATGATAATCATTTCTGCGCAGATCTGCACTCTGATTATTTATGACCTGACTTTCATCTCAGAGACACCATTAAAGAGGTGGATTAGAGGTTGTGTGGCAAAGAAACGTGAGGCTCGTATGTCATGTCATGACGTAGGATTGATGTCACCACCAGGGAGGTGGTACACACACACTTGTACTTGTACTTCTGTCTTAGTGAGGACACTCATTGTCATACTGCATTCCCTAACTCCTTACTCTAACCTTAACCATCAGAACTAAACCCCTATCCCCGACCCTAACCTAACACTAATCTAAACCTCACTCTAGCCTGAACACTAAAACCAAGTCTTAACCCTCAAACAGCCCTTTGAAGAAGTGAGGACCATCCAAGATGTCCTCACTTTCTAAAAATGTCCTCACTCTGCTGCTTAAATACGTTTTTGTCATCAGTATATAGCAACCACAAGCACACATGCACACACACACACACACACACACACACACACACACGTGTGCGCGCACTTGCTCATGTGGTCCATGATTAATTCACCCGCACTCAGCACTCTGTCGTGTGTGTGTACGTGTGTGTGCGCGCGCCCGTCGTGCAACAGTTCTGCAGTAATGACAGTGCGCGCGTGTGTGTGTGTGTGTGTGTGTGTCGGCGCGTGCCAGAGGCTACTTCTCACCCTTGTATCCACTCAGTGGGCATCTAAACAGGCTTTTTAGCCCTACAGCATGAAATCACACACAGCACAGCAGATGGGGCTGCGCGTGCACGCGTATTCCTTGGACATGTCCCAGTCCAATCCCTCTCTCTCTCTCTCTCTCTCTCGCGCTCTCTCTCACACACACACGCACACACACTCAATCTGTCTCTCTTTCTCTCTGTCTCTCTATTAAAGGTGACCCGTTTTTAACGGATCATTTCGCACGCGGTCGATTTGACATTCACCTCTCTCACTCGCTCGTGCCATTGGCTCGGACCGTTTGGCACCAATGACGTAAGCGAGAGACGCCAGAAAAGAACCGACAGATGCTGGTGAAGAGAGAGAGAGAGAGAGATCAAGTGTCCGAGTGGTGGGATTTCACGCGCGCGCCGCATACTCTTTGCCTTTTTTAGACAGTAAATAGATAGTGCACTATGTAGTGAACAAAGTGCAGTTTGGGACATATACCATCCAAATGATGCGCCCTTGGTTACCCATAATGCATTCAGCAATTTTGTTAGGGATTAGGGAGCAGCATTTCTGACATTGAGCGTCTCTTGCTCAGTTGTTTTTCAGGGTTGCCAGATTGGGTATATAAAAAAAACAACACTCCATGGTTCATTGATACACTTCCGATTTGATACATGGTACATTGATACACTAACTGCTTTATCCTGATCAGGATGCTGGTGGAGCTGGAAGTTTTCCTGGGAACACATACTGGGGAAGGAAACAGTTTAATGCGCGTGATAGATTTTTTTCTGGGTTAAAAGTCCTGTTCCAGACACGGTACACTCGTTATCCTGCCGGTTTATTCTCTCTGAATCAGATTCACACTCATTTAGGATAGAGTGAACAAAAACATCTGATCAGTACACTGAAAGAGAAAAGACGCGTCTAGGACCCCAGTGATGGAGAAATAAATGAGTTGATTAGTGTTTTATTCCGCTCTAACTGCAGCATGAACACACCACATCTGTTAACACACACACACACACACACACACACACACACACACATTGTCAAAACAACACAGCAATCTGCTTTCATTCCTCCTTCTTTCTTTCTTTTTTCTTTCTTCCTTTCTTTGATTGTTTGTGTTTATCTACTCTTGATTTATTATTTCCATCTTCCTTTTTGATCGTGTCTTTCTTTATTAGCCTATTTGTTAGTTTGTCTATTGATCATTTTTGTTCGTTTCTTTTATTGTGCGCATATTATTTCTTTATATATTTATTCTTTGTTTGATTGTGTTTCTTTCAACAGGCTATTCTTTCTTTCTTTCTTTCTTTCTTTCCTAACTATGTGGTTTAACCTGTTTATTTTTATACCCTTTGCAGGAATATTATAATAGCCTACACCTATTTATTTTCTAAAACTTGGGTTGAGATTATTTGAGAACTTTACACAAGTTTAAGGAGAGAGAACTGTGAGTCGGGGTTTTATAAAACCTGAAACATCTGGCTCAATCTGGCAACCCAGTCATTTTCCCGGGCCTTAAACTGAACGCAGCGCGCTGGAGCCGTTACGCACTTTTATATATCGGCAATATTACCGAGCCGAGCCGAGCCGGTGGTGTCACGTGACAGCATAGCGCAAGAGCGCGCGAGGAGGGGGGTAGAGAGAGTGAGACCGGGATGGTAGAAGAAGTGATAGAATGGGCGGGGGTAGAGATACTCTCTCTCTCTCTCTCTCTCTCTCTCTCTTCGTTGCAGTCCTTCCAGAGGATGCATCCGTCGGCCATGCTCCAGTCGCGCGCGCCTCTCGCACCTTTCCAATGGAATTGCACGTGCCGCACGGATTAACCGCCGTTCAGTTTGGATGAGTCACGTCAGGGACGTTCACGCGCTCCGGTGGCCATGGCTCTCGTGATGGACCCCATCAGCAAATGGAGCCCGAAGCAGGTGCTCCAGTGGATGAGAGGTAAAAAAAAAAAAAAAAAAGCCAGAAAAACCCCCAAGAAAATAGAGGGAAGATTGACACGCGCGAGGAATAAATGGCGGTGTAACGTCGCTGTTTTTTCGAGTCTGGGAAAAAAAAAAATTCCGTGCTTGGGCACGAGCCACAGTAGGGGGTGCGTGATCTTATCAGCAAGGAGGTAGACGAAGCGCGCGCGCCCTTGTGTGTGTATGTGTGTGTGTGTGTGTGTGTGTGAAATAGTGACCTCATAGGTGCTTCGGTTTTAAGATGACTTCATGCATCGAGGTACGCATTTCTGTTTTGGGGATGCACACACACACGCACACACGCACGCACGCATTAAATAGAAGGTAGGGAATATAATCAAGGACCCTTAGTAGTAGGCAAGGGGTCCGCAATCCCTACTTTGTTTGTTTCACTCATGCTTGTACGAAAAAAAAAAATTCGCTCGCGCACGAATCCTTGCAGCAGCAGCACCACGGACAGCGGCGCACGTGCCTCGTCCTGCTGCGGAACACACTGTCCAAAGACACCGCTCACACGACGACGCTATCTGAGAGAACCAGAGGGAGCAAATGGAGCAAAGGAGCCACACTCCCCTTCCCTCGTTCCCTTACACTCCATCACACACCCCCCATCCCACCCAACCTCTGCGGGCCCCGTTGTCCGTTCGGTCTCTGCGCATGTCATCGGTGTCATAACCGTGTCATCATGCTCGCTCCACTTCACGCCATGTTACGGAAACATTAATCTAACATTCAGGGTAATAACAGGGCCCCGAATTCCCAGCGCATGAAGCTCGTTCTGCATGACCGGTGCTGTTTTATGGATTTGTTGTGTCATCATCCCATCGCTGGTGGGACACGCTCACGTGCAGAGAGACGTGATTAAGAATCGTGGGACTGAAACACTTTAAACTCTCTGAAAAAAGCCTGTTTTTTTCCCCTAAAGGGTCCTTTTTCCTGTCATTGAGGTGGTGCCCTAAAACGGGGCATCTTTTGCATGGTAACGTGTTAAAATCTTACACAATTGCACCATAATTAGCATAAAAAAAGATGTAAACTTGCACTACATGTATCCTTCTAGGCAAAAGGTAGAAAAGATGTGGTGTCACCTATTCAACAAATAAGGGTACAGTTTAGTGTATGAAAAATTAAAATGCAGCTCTACACCTTTAAAGGTGCAGTTTGGAATTTGTAAACATTTTCTAGACCTGTAACAGTCATCATTTTGACGATAATTTTCAGAAAAACAAAAAGACATTAGCCGCAACATTTGTGCCATTTATTTTTTTTTATGTCAATAGGTTTTTTTTGTTTTGTTTCCAGGTGTGTTAACATTTTCTGGCCCTGAAATGAGCTCCATCCCTTGCTGAAATAAACTGCTGCTCAGCTTTGCATTTTCCTGAGAAACGCCATGAGGTGGACGCCATTTTAAACAGGGGGGCGGGGTCTGTTAGAGAGGAGGCGTGTCTTCAAAATACATTTTAAAACTATTTAACGTTTCCATTTCTGCAATGGTGATGAAATGTTTTCGTTTGCAGTTGGATAGTAGGTGTGCGTTATTGTCCTGTATCACCTCGATCGTGTGTTACGTCAAAAAAGTGCGCACTTCATATACGACGTTTTCACTTCCTGAAATTTCCTTTTGTGTCTCTGCCTTGTTACTTTGTTCAGAGTTCTGTCTCATTTCATTATATGTTAGTAAAATGATAAAAAAAAAAAAAAAAGTAACTGACTCCAGTATGTCTTGTAAATTTGTCTACAAATGTGAATTTCTCAACTTACTTTATAGCTAATTTAACCTGATGTAATCAGCATCATCTGTGACACTGTGACTAGTGTTTATTACAGTGTTAATAGAATAATAATTCATGATACTGTTTATATGATACACAATATTGAAAAATGAAACAATTCTAATTTGAAACAGAAATATGTAAATATTGTCTACTACAGGTATTTTTTATATTTATCTTGAAATAAAATTAACATTCTTTGTTGTAAGTATTTCGTGTGAGATTGACGTTAGCCTCGTAGCTCCAGCACTATGCTACAGAAGCTATGTTTGTACAGTAGTAAGAGGAACATTAGAAATGTTTTATGTCTAATGTAACAACTCTAATGTAACCTCTGCAGAGTGTTGAGTTGTCAGGAGCGGGAGCCGGAGCGGGAGCCGGAGCGGG
>JAQQZR010000017.1:14242952-14270384 GCA_030068235.1 Notoglanidium macrostoma | reverse complement strand
AACACCTATCACAAGTAAAGCTATTACTAATGACGGAGGAAGAATGACTAAACATCCTGCACTCCACACACTGAACACGCTGAATGTTTGCCATGATGAATGATTAATGTACCTTAGTCGAAGATTTGCTGATATTATTTACAGCAGATCTGAAGTGGATGGCCTCCGCTTTCTGCCTTTAGATGGGGAAAATGCATTCTCCAAAAAAAATAGAAGATAGGACATGAACAAAAAGTGAAAGGCACAACAAAAATAAAATGACAGCGCAAAGTTATCGATGGAAAACAACAATAAAGGGTACAGTCGTTCTTACTCATGTGTAGTTCTGTAATTCTGTATGTTCCTCCTATAGTTCTAGCGCTCTGTATGCTCTTCTGTGATCCTGAGGCTTTCTATAGTTCTATGAATTCTTTTATAATCCTAAAACGTTGTTCTAAAAGCCCCCAAGTGGTGCAACAGAAACGTTCCCTGGAAACCCCCCCCATCAGTTACAGCGACAGGAGCCAACCGCAAGCAACTGTGAGCTCCTGTATGTGGAAGAGGGCGGATAGCGCTGTCCTCGGAGCATGTTACGCTGCGACGCGGTTCGTTGGTTCCACGTGTCTCTCAGAGGTGACTCAGAAGAAGCGAGTGTTAGCCTTCACTGTCCCTGGGTGGTAGCTGTCGTATGATAGAGGAGAGCTGTTTGCCAAGTGACCAAACTGGTGAGGAAAGAAAAAGTTATTCTAGTTCCTTAGGTGTGTAGTTTTGTGTCTGTGATCTGTAGTTCTGCATGTTGCTGTGAGGTCAGAGGCATGGGCAGCGTCAGTGAAGCTGGCACAGATCCTGATACAGAGCAGTCTGATAGTAAACTCTCTCTGATTATATCTACACTGTTTGTCAGAGGAGGTCCTTTTACTTAGCATTGTTTATTTCACTCTAACTCAGTTACTGTAATCATATTTGGCTCATAATGCTTAATATGGACTGACTTGTGAAGATACAAAGCATCTAACTGTCTCTCTGTCTCTCTCTCTCTCTGTCTGTCTCTCTCTCTCAGGACTGGATGACTGTTTGCTGCAGTATGTGCGTGTGTTTGAGAGAGAGAGGATTTCTGGCGAGCAGCTGCTGCACATCACTCATCAGGAACTTGAAGAGCTCGGAGTCACACGCATCGGCCATCAGGAGCTCATCCTTGAAGCGGTGGACCTGCTCTGTGCCCTGGTAAGGGCCAAGACACACACACACACACACACACACACACACACACACACACACACACACACACACACACACACACACAGTTTCTGTACATTTAAATACAAATAATGATGAAACTCAGCAGAAATAAATATAATGGAATGTATATTGTATATATTGTTAATGTATGTAGGTGTGAATGAGTCTTGTTTGAGTGTGTATGTGTGTGCGCACCTATTTGTGTTTGTGTGTGTGTTTTGGAGTGCTAATGGCGTGTTTACTCTGCATTAATGACACAGCTGAGATTAATCACTCTACTTCCCACTGTATGATTAGCACCCAGCAGGAAGAACACAAGCCAAACAGTGAGAAAAGTGTGTGTGTGTGTGTGTGTGTGTGTGTGAGTGTGTGTTTACAAAATCTTAGTGGTTCTAAAAAAAAACCCCCACCTACCACACAGTGTAGATTCAGGATAGTGAGAGTGAGACTGAATGAAGATAGAAGACTATGCTAATTGCGAGAGACACAGCCTGGCTGTGTTGCCATGACAACCTCAACATCGTGAACAGCATTGTTCTTAACCTGCAACCACAACACACACATACGTATGCGCACAGAAATGGTGTGAACCTTGGGGCTGTCGAAAATTTAAACGTTTTAATTACTTAAAGATTTAGTATTCAGATGTATTTGCATATTAACGAGCCTGTAACGTTGTAACATCCCACAGCTTTATTGTAAATTTGAATGCTTCGGAGTTTTTTCTTGTCGCTGACGTCATATAAGTTTTGCACAGAAATCATTTTATTTCTTGTTTTTTTCCTTTTTTTATTCAAATCCCCTCCAACACACAGCATCCCAAACGGCTTCCTATTTATTATTTATGTTTACTAGTACGGAGAGTAAAGGGCGGGGGATGTCGGAAATCTCTACAGCCAGCAATTTAACCGTAATAACAGATATATAATAATTAAAATGTTTTAAATGTGTCTATCATAGGTCCTATTTTTATTACAATTATCGTCAGATTTTAGTTTACATTACTTTTATGCCAAATTTAATCTAAATATTGATACATTTCAGAAACAAATGTCATAAATGACACATTAATTCTGAGCTCTTTTCCGAAAACAAGCAACACAACAGGATTGGTGATTCAAGATGGTTCAGTTATAAAAAGACTAAGCCACTAAAATTCCGAGCACGGAGACGTGCACGTCACAATATTTTTTGCCCTTTTGTCGTGCTGTTCCAACAGTGAAATTAGTCTTTTTCTAAATGAATTATATCCAAATTATTGCATTCTTCAGCACATAGAGCAACAGAAAATAATGATGTATATTACAATCACTATTTTACGTATTATATTTGACTTGCACAGCAAACTGGTCAAGTTTTGCTCATTATCTGACTAATTTCATGATGGATGGAAATGATATGCTAACGTGAAAGCCTACACTCAAAAAGTGAGTAATGTTCATATTACTACAATAAAGTAGTTTGTAAATGTACATATTTCTCTTTGATGAGTTTAGCGTATTCCTGTTATCATTTACCTGTTTTACTTTTTGCTGATCTTACATATTTTCTTTCATTTAATTATGTTGATCTGTGAATAATGTTTTCGATGTGTGTAAATCATTGCATATATCACGATTCAATCATAAATAATATGTGATAAATGAAGTTTTAACTACACAGAACTCTGATTACAGAATTACGGTCTGGAGACGGAGAACCTGCGCTCTCTCTCCCATAAGCTCAATGCTTCGGCTAAAAACCTGCAGAACTTCATCACGGGCCGGCGGCGCGGCGGTCACTACGACGGCCGGGTGTGTCGACGGCTGCCCAACGACTTCCTCACGAGCGTGGTGGATCTGATCGGAGCCGCCAAAAACCTGCTGGCCTGGCTAGACAGGTGAGGCGACCTGACCCGACCCTGAACTCCACCTCCCCACCGAGCTCAAGCCCTCCAGCTCATCTCTTATTGACCTCTTTGCTAATGCTTCCTAATCAGCTAATCTTTCTCTGCATGCCTGTAGTTTAATGCAATTCACTCGGAATGAACCGGAACTCAAACGGAATGAATTAAAATGGAATAAATTCGATAAAATTCAGTCGAGCTGAACAAGACTGAGCTTCTTCGATATTACCAAGATAAGTCTTTAATTTATCTCTAACACACAGATATATATATATATATATATATATATATATATATATATATATATACCTCAAGCCTTCGAACAAGCCCAGAAAGTCAATTGTAGTTCATCTTTGAAGATCCTTTAAAGTGTTAGCTACAGATTCTATGGTGATTTTAACACCAACTGCAAAATAAATAAAAAAAAGAAATGTCAGTTTGACCAGTTTTCTTTCTGCTTTCTTCTGAACGGTTCGAATTAGGGCGGGGCTAAATTCAACTTTTACCCCAATCCACAGAAACTAAAGTGACATCATTTCCTGTTCGCTTTGACTCGTTGTGCCTGAGCGCTAGCGAAACAGCATGTACAACTTTTACCATTTCCTACAATGTCTTAGTGTAGTGAGATTTAGCAGGGGATCTTCAGTTAGTACTGTACTTGTATTTGTAACACACACTCCTTACACGTGAGCCAATGCCAAGACGATGTTTGTGAGCTAAAATCTAAGACAAATGAGTCGCATTTATTATCAAATGATCAATAAAATCTATAAGGCTATCATAGCTAGTAAGGTTTTTGCAAAGCAAATCGCTGACTAAATCAGCTACATAATGATTCTTTGAATAACTGTGAAAAATATTGTACAAGCTATCACCTTGTAGCTTTTAAAGCAATATGTATTAGCGTTTACTGCTAGCATGCTAGTTATTGTCATGGTCGTCTGCAAATGAGGTTAATAAACACAGGTAGTAACTAAACGTTTGCTGAGGGATGACCCACGCTATACAGTACGTTCCAGTAAATTTCTTGTAACTAGCCGCATTATTATTCTGAAGGTCTGATTTGTCACTTTTTGTCGCTATGTCGCTCGCTAATCTGTGTTAACGCAGCGTTACTGTATCTTGCTAGCTAAGGAAATTTCTGGAAGTTTCTGAAAGCTGTACCTGGAAGCTAAAGGAACGTACACAGTCCTTTATGATAGGTGAGGTGTGGCAGATAATGAGGTGATCTATCACCACGCTGGTTTAATTTGCTTGTGTTTAATTAAAAAAACTTAACCCATACATCCCTCTTGTCTCTTAGCAACACCTCGAGGCTGACCCTTTAGGTTGTGAATTTATTTACTTACCATTGCATATTCTGTGCGTAGTTATGTGTTGTTACTGTGTACCATCTGCTTAATAAACCCCCTCACTTGTGTGTGTGTGTGTGTGTGTGTGTGTGTGTGTGTGTGTGTGTGTGTGTGTGTGTGTGTGTGCTTCGTTGCAGGTCACCGTTTGTCAGTGTCACTGAGTATTCAGTGCTGAAGAACAACATTGTCCAACTCTGTCTCGAGTTAACCACCATAGTGCAACAGGTGTGTGTGTGTGTGTGTGTGTGTGTGTGTGTGTGTGTGTGTGTGGGGCATAAAGGTGTCTGCATTTGTGTCAGCATGCTTGAGTGTTTAAGTTTACATGTGTGCCTGAGTGAAGCAATAAATACATATGTGATAATTCAGGCTAAAAACAAAATGTAGCCAATTAGCATGTATAGAATTAAAACAGACAGAAAGCCTATATTGTTTAATGTTTATCTTTGTGCTGCAGGACTGTACCGTGTATGAAACGGAGAATAAAATACTCCATGTGGTGAGTGTCTCATAAACACACACATTTTTTGTGATTCGGCTGTTGCTAACATGCTAACATTCAGCGTGGTTAGCGGTTTACGCTGAGTGGATTCACAACATATTTTCAGTCCTACGGAGGCTTAGAAATTTTCCATCTGAGGAAAAATGATCGATATTTAACAGTTTCCCGGTTATTTTTCCTGTCGCCATGCGTTTAGATTCTCTATATAAAACACTTCATAGCACCGTGCTAGCTAGCTTAGCCGTTCGCCTCGTTCATTAGCTTCCTCAGTTCTAGTTGCTTAGCAACAGTGTCCTCACTACTTTAGCCGTGAGTTCCATTTGAAGGCGTCAATGAAATGGAGTCATTTTCTTTGCTTTTTTTCATAGTCAGAAGTGTGTGTGTGAATGATGGTTAATTATGCAGATCCTCAAGGCTTTATCCTTGAGCTCTTGCAAAGCTATTAATGCCTTTTCAGAACAACGAGAGAGCGAGAGAGAGAGAGATCAGCTAGAGTGTGTTAGTTTGCTCTGCAGCCCTCATAAATGAGAGAGCAGCAGAAAGCAGGTCAGAGCGGTTTTTTTCTGAAGCAGGAACAGAGAGAATTTAAAAAAAGCCTGGAAACAAGAAATGAGGACACTGTGTAGTTATAGCCACGCACAAACACACACACTGTGGCACACACATACAAACCCATACACAACAGATGTGAACGCGCTAAGAAATAGCTAGCTCTGTCACCTGTTTCTCTGTTTAGCTAAACATTAGCGCCGACTCACCAGCTGGTCCGCTAATCACACGACTCACAGCTCATTCTTTTTTCAATAGTTCTGTTTCTTCATCGTCTTCATAATTAGCAATTGACTATTAGCATGTGATTAATCAGAAAAATGCAGCAACCTTGCATAACCAATGTATAACGAGGTAAACCGCACTATTTAGCGTTTAGTATTTTTTCTTACTCAACAAAGCCTAGCTAACTTTGGTCATTAAATGAGTAGTTCCGATTAAACGGACACTCCCGGCATGGACATCTTTGGCTAGAATTAGCAGACTGGTTTTGAAGGCCTCCTGAGCTCCTTATATCGTAAACAGTCTTGATAGTAATTATGTTCAAAACTGAGAAGGTAAATTACTAATCTCATAGCTAGTTGTCGCGCTCTCGTAGCTAATCTCACAGCTAGTCATATTTGCGTGAACTCGTAGATCGTCAAAATGAATTTTGTGGTTAAACACTAGGCAAAAACGAGCTAAGGCTAATTTTCTACCTAGGAAAGAGCTGACTGACAAATGAACAGTAGCCTAATTGTGCACACAAGAAAAATCGATGGTTCCCTATTCATCGACAGGAAAGCAATCAGCGAGGATTGTAAAGAAACAAAATGAGACGGATCCTTGTTGTTTAAAATGCGGCCCATTGAGACAAATTTGAAGAGTGTGGCTAGCACTTAATACAGTTCCAGTTTATGTAAATAATCTCACTGTCATTGTTTCTACTCTATGTATCCCTTTCTCTCTGTCAGTGTAAGACTTTGTCAGGAATCTGCGAGCACATCATCTCTCTGTCATCTGATTCGTTGGTGTCGCAGTCCGCCCACCTGGAGGTCGTCCACCTCACCAACGTCTTGCCCAACGAGGGTCTGGTGAGTAAACAACAATGCTTAACCACACCAATAAACAGCTAGAGAGACGTTACTAGCTTTCCCCATCTCCGTCTTTTTGTCTCTCAGGGCATGTATATTAAATCCACGTACGACGGTCTACACGTGATCACTGGCACCACAGAGAACGTGAGTTTAAAGCTGCAGCACCACATTTTGCCTGTTTCTTGTTTCAGGAAGTATTTCAGTCCCATGAACATGTGAAGTTAATGTTGATTATTAGCTAGCAAAGCTAGCTACAGTACGTTAGGAATAACACAACAGGGCATGCTGTTCTTATAAAAGCACACCTGAAGGCTTTCATTCCTCTTACACGAAAGCAATCTGCCAACACTAACAACATTGTTCTTGCAAAACAAGTTAGTTCCTGTTATCAGTTACAACAAAAGCGATAACTTATTAGTACAAGCTCATTAATGTAAACCTGTGACTTGAAGCCGCACTTTTGTCAGAGCTGCCGGCGAATAGACTGAAGAGCAAATAACCCGCTGGAGAGCACATCATCATATCAGTTGTCTGCTGACTCATTTGTCTGCTGATCAATAACAAACTGATACCCAGGACACAGAATACATCTTTCAGGGTCATTCGGCTCATATTTCTTAATTTCTCCGATATCCTATGACTATTGAATATATACACACACAGCCCGATCCGTTGTTATACATATCTAAAGAAGTCACAAATTTGAAAAATGCTTTTATGGTACCATACAGAGATATTACAGTAAACATCGAACAAAGAAACATGATTACAATATGATAAAGCACCGTTTAAAAACCAGCTAAACTCAGACGATCTGGGCGCTGAGAGCACACCTGTGCTAGCTGTGTTTAACCCCCCATGTACCAGGTTACACAGTAGCTACAGAGTTAGCTTGCTTGTTTTGTTTTCACTTTAACAATTTAACTTTTGTTTGTTACGTTAGCTTTCGCTTGCTAGGCTAGCTTTCATTCTTTAGCTCGCTAGTTTTGCTCAGACTCAAACAAACCACATAGTTTTGATAAAAAGCTGTCTGAGAGAGACGAGTCAGCTTTTACGGATAAGCCCCGCCCATTTAGCACTAAATGACGCTAAATTGCCATAGATCTCTTGCAAACGTTTTTCCATCTGCACAATAACAGAAGATGCATAGTAAAAGTTTAAAAGCATGTCTGCTGTTTGCTAACTTTAGGTAGCAGACAGAAATAAAATATATATCTACAGTGTATAATACACTATCTGTGCTTGCTTGCTTTCTGTAATTTCTTCTTCTCTGTGTGTAGTCTCCCGCTGATCTCTGTAAGAAGATTCATGCAGGTGATGAAGTCATTCAGGTCAACTACCAAACTGTGGTGAGTAATACTGTGCGTGTGTTGGGGTTTTTTTGCTGGAATACCAAAGGTGCTTTGGTTAAAAGGAACTTTGTGTGCATTTTATTCCGAACTGTTCCTTTAAAAGAACTGCCACCTTGGTAATTTAGCCGCAACGCAGGCTCCAGGCTGGCGTAGCTGTCTAAGGTTTCGCTCGATCGCTGAGAGATCGTGAGTCCATGAGAGAATGATCTTTGTCTTGAGGTGGAAAAAATATGATATACATCTCTGCAACATTGATCAGAGCAGCGTTAGCCTATTATAGTGTCTTCAAATAAGTTTCCTTCTCCTGACTTTGTACGTGAGCAGCAGTTCAAGAAGTCTCAGAGGCACAATGCATTGCCCTTTAGCCTCACAGAGAGCGGTTGTGTGATGACTAACACGGGAGGAGGTTAGGTACAAAAAAAAAGACTCTGGCTTTTCACACAGAACCGCCTTCTTGGTTCGCTGCTAAAATATCAATATCAGCCACATTACATGTAGCTACTTGCAGACCTCAGGGTCTTTGAGACCTTTTAAGGAAATGTGGGCGTGTCTTTGAATACAGTAATGGTTTGAGTAGGTTTTCAGCAATCTTCACTACTAGAGGTCGCTACATGGCTAAAACAAGCTAACCTGACAGGATTTCTCATAAATGTTTACAGAATTTACTGCTAACCACATCTAGCTACCTTAGATGAACTAAAATGACTATGCTTCTGAGAGGATTCTAAAATTACTTGGGAAGAGCCAAGTACTTATAGATAGTCTTTAAGTCTGTAGCCAGCTAGCTAGCATTTAAGCTAACCTGACAGGATTTCTGACAGGATTTTAAGTCATTTCTTCATTTCATCTTCACTGCTAACACTAGGTAGCTAGAAAACTTTAGATAACTAATATAGCTTTCTGTGGAAAATTTGTAAGCCATACTGATAAATGTTACATATTTTCCTAACTGCTAGCTAATATTTATAGTAATATTTATATTTATTAATATAACTCATCTGGATTTCTGAGGGTACTTATATTTTTATATCACCAATAGTGTTAGCCATGACAGAATTTCTGAGAGGACTTAGCCATAACTATAAATGTCCATAATTTTACTGCTAATGCTAGCTAGATGGCTAACAGGGGCCAACCTGACAGGAATTTTGAGATTTTTAAGATATATCTGACTTTTTTGGCATTAGTTAATATAAATCAGTAACATAGAGCATTTTAATATAAACACATTATAAAACTTTATAGTTACAAAGTCTTTGAAATGTTCCAAATCATTGATAAGAGGCTTCACATGCTAACACGTGCTAACTTGACATGATTTCTGACAGGATTAAAAAAAACAACTTTTCAATCTTGATTGCTAGCACTAGCCAGCTACCAGCTTTCTGAGAGGATTTGAAATCATTTTCGCTAGCTAGAATACGCTAACCTGAGAGGAATTCTGACAGGATTTTAAATTCATTTTCACAGATTTTCATGACCTTCACTGCCAGTACTAGCTGGCCGGAACATATTAGATTTCTGGGATATGGATTTCTGAGGAAAAATCTTTAATCCATATTGATAAATGTTGCTACTAATCAGTGCTAACCCTAGCCAGGTATCTAAGATATGAGCTAATCTGACAGTATTATAAGTGACATTAATAAAATAAAATCTTGCCTCTGAATGAAATGATAAAGCTACGTTTAAGGCGCTAGTAAATCATACGTGAACATTTTGCTCCATCAGTGTCTGCGTGAGCCATAGATGCTCTCCCAAATAATACATTGCCAAAGAACACAGACAGGAGATGAAAATAAAGAAACAAAGCTGCTTGAACAATAACAGGCATGTATATGAAGACAAAATGGCCGTGTCACATGTGAGTGTGTCTCAAAGCGCCGCTTCACACGCATTTCAATAAAGCGATTGCTGCTATTTTTAGCCCTGTGCTCAGATGGAAAACGTGTCCAATCTCATCTAGCTGGCTGCCTGTTTCAGCCTGGAGTGTGTGTGTGTGTGTGTGTGTGTGTGTGTGTGTGTGTGTGTGTGTGTGTGTGTACACAGTGGCCTGTGCCTCTCGCCTCCTCCTTTCAGCTTCTGGTTTAATCAATACGGCAGCTACACTGCAGTGTTACGCAACGGCACAGAGCGAGCTGAATAGAAAACGAGCTGTGTGTGCCGGGTTGCTCTTCATGCCATGAAACCTAGCAGCAGGAGTAAATACTGTAGAAATAAAATGATGGTAAAGAGGAAAGGTACTGACTCAGTACTGACTGCTCTTCCATGTTCTTTATCCACATGACCTACAGGCACTTCATGCTGCTAACAGATGAAAGGCTTAAAGAGGAAAAAACTGAATTACACAAAAGAAAAACAGAAATGTTTAACTTTAGGGCAAAATCTGTCAACCTCTGTGGCTCTGTCTCTCTTTATGTCTCGTTCTGCCTTGCCATCTCTCGCTTACTCTCTCTGTCGTTCCGTGTCTAGCTATCTATCAGCCTGCCTGTCTATTTGTTTAGCTCTGTCTCTCTCTCTTTCTGTCTGTTTCTCTCTCTCTTGCTGTCTCTCTCTCTAAGTCTCTAAATTTCTGTCTCTCTTATTGTCTCTCTTTTCATGTCTCTCTCATGGTTCTCGCTTTATGTCTCTAAATTTCTCTCTCTCTCTCTCTCTCTCTCTCTCTCTCGCTCTCTCTAAGGTTGGATGGCAGTTGAAGAACTTGGTGAATTCTCTGCGTGAGGATCCCAGTGGTGTCGTTCTCACGCTGAAGAAGAGACCCCAGAACACACTGAGCTCAGCGCCAGTGCTGCTCAAAAACAGTCGTTGGAAACCCCTCGCACTGCAGGTGTGTGTGTGCATACGCATGCATGTGTGGTTGTTATAGTTTCATTTCAGTTAATTCCAGATGTAGTACCTGTACCTTTTATTTAGCTGTAGTTCTATATTTCAGTTAGGTATATTCTATGGTTTTTGGTAATGGAAGCTTTACTTTTTATTCATTCTAATAAATCTGGAGTGTGTATGGTACATGAGTTGTGTGTGTGTGTGTGTGTGTGTGTGTGTGTGTGTGTGTGTGTGTGTGTGTGTGTGTGTGTGTGTGTGTTGGCCGGTTGCCATGTTGCCTTGCATTCTGTAGTTGCCATGGTTACACATATCCGACAGACAGAGGCAAGAACATGTGTATTGGCACCATGAGTCACGACACAAAATCTCAACCCCTTTTGTTTTTCTTTTAGACTTCAGACTGTTTAATTTAAGTAAAACAAAGGTGTGTAAAACATAATTAGTGGTCTGAATTAGAAAAATTCGATTTAAAGCAGCAGATGATCCAATATGATACAACTCAGCTCTGAGGAGAGGGAATACACGCCTTCTTCACTACGACTGACAGACTGAGAGGCCACGCCCTCTTTACTGTGATGGACAGACACAGTTATGGTTTTGTATATTACACTGAATCTTTCTCCGTTGCTATGGAAGCTCTTGTTGCTATGCTCTCCATGGTTACCAGGAGAATGATTGACATGATTGCAGGTGCTGTGTTCTGATTTCACTTTTTACAGTGCCAGATTTAGTAAAAACCTGTTCGGCCTTGCAGTGAGTGGGTGCATATGTGTGTGTGTGTGTGTGTGTGTGTGCTCATGTGTCTGTTCCCCCAGTGTGCTGTCTTTGATGATCCTCGTTGGAGCTTGTGCTAGCACTGGTGATAATGTGTTATATATTGATTCCTCGCAGGAGGATACACTCACACACACACTCACACATATTTATTTATACATTTAATGTGGTTTGTTTTTCTTCTTACTTGACTTTGCTTCAGTCCTTTATATCATGCTGATATGCTTTAGATTTTTAGCTTTGTGGAATTAATTAGCATATTTATTAGTGTGCGGTATGCGTTGAGCTTTTGTTAATTCCTAATAAGAATTAGTGCACTGTTCCACTTCAGCTTGCTAACACAAACCAAAGGAGTGTTGGTTTTTTCACAGTAAAGAGCAGCTCTAAGCAGCAGACATGACACAGATATTTTGCCAAAAATTTAAGATCAGGATTGTGATCAGGAAGCTACACTGACCGGACACGGAGCGTGGAAGGTGAAAAGGGTCAGAATGTGGGGAAGGTGTGCAGAATGTGGGCGCTGACAGGGGTCAGAACCTGGATGGATTTGCCTAGATTGCCTGGATTTGAATGATTCATAATGGATGAGCTCCATCCATCCATGGAGGAGGTCACTCTATATAATTGTGTGTGTGTGTGTGTGTGTGTGTGTGTGTGTGTGTGTGTGTGTGTGTGTTGGTTCTCCAGCCCCTGTCCACCAGTCCATGTAGTGAGTCTACCACTCCCCCAAGCACTCTGGGAGTCTCACCTGGATTGGACACACCCTCAGGACACGATGTGTTTATACTGTCTCCGGCATATGGACACAGGTAAGCACACACACACACCCACACACACACACACACACACACACACACAGAAACTTCAGTAATGAAGGTACAGGTTGAAAAGATTCTCTCTCTCTCTCTCTCTCTCTCTCTCTCGCTGTCTCTCATTAGGGATGAGGAGTTGGACCGGGTTGGATTTGGTGTTTTCGGCTCTGATGGGTTCTTCATGGATCAGGAGGCTTTGGTGGGACCTCACTTCCCCCTGCTGGACGACGAAATGGGCAGAACCGCTGGATTACGACGCCGAGAACGAACCCCAACACGGGGTCCGTACACACACACACACACACACACACACACACACACACACACACAGTTTTTGTACACACATCGCTTCTTCATTTTTGTGCATTTTCTACCATTTTGGATGAATATTCTTAGACACACACACACTATTTTCCAGGTGACCCCCGGCAGGTGACTCATGCGTCCGAGTGGCTCGCTGAGCCTCAGGAGTCTGGAGTCTACAAGCGAGGAAGCAGAGGTATCACAGACGCTTCACATTTACCTTTAACTTCGCTTCCAAACAGTCGAGCATTTAAAGCACATTTCTATCAGTTATTAAAGGAAAAGTTCAAAGACTGATGAAAAGTTGAGTTGCTTTAGTTTTCCAACTGTAACACCTACAGAAAAGCAATATGTTTTTAAAGAAAGCATACATTTTGATTTATATTTCAAATAAATATTGCAATATCGATAATGCAGTATGACTGCGAATATATTTTCATGCATTTCACATCTATGTCGCAATGAAGGAACTGTATTCCCAATCATAACCAAATACATAATTTATTCTTAAATGCATTGCTTTTCCATAAGGAAAGCTCACTGCTACCAGTTTAGCATTGTGCGCGACGCTGAACCGGTAGATACAGTATGACCCATCCTAATAAGCAGTATCATTCTCATGAGGAATATTATTCAACTCTTTATGTAGCAATTCTTTATTGTCTATAAATAAATATTGTCAACAAAACCAAAGGGTTGCACCTTAAAACAAATAAACCAGTTTAGAGAATTATAAGAAATCAGAATGAGTCACGAGTTCAGGCTGCACGGAGCCGTTTACAGTAATCACCAGACTGTTTCAGTATTTTATTGGAATAAGGTTGCTGATAATATCGCTGTTTGTATTTGAATATGGGGGATTTTGTTCTGGGAACGAGAAAGTGAGCGTGGTGTTCTTTTCGTCGTTTGTTATTTGATTTTTATTTGATTTTTTTTGCCTGTTGTGTTGAGTTGCGTGGAAACAGGCGTCTAAAAACAGCATCGAGATCGAGTGGGAGTCTAAAACAGATCTAAACATAGCAGCCAGAAACCCACAGTGTGGAAAACCACATGCAACACACACACGTTTACACACTACAGCATCATGATCTCAGTCGAGTTCCGCATTCTGATTGGTCAGAAGGTGTTGATTAGTTTTCTATAACAGCAGCTCTGAGAGTAGTGCAGCTGCTAATCGTGAGTTTATATTAATGCACTCATTCTACTGTAGATACACTGTTGTTTCTATGGTAACGGATAACGCGGGGACTTGGACGGCGGACGCTCTCCTGACGTGTTCGTTGAACAGAGGCACGTCTTCATAAGAGGAGTTTTTATTTGTGTGTTTTCGTCTTATTAAGAGAGGAAAAAAAGACAGAACTTCATTAAAGTTCCGGTAAGAAGCATTAAAGTCTCTGTGACGTTTCTCTTCCCGAAGACTCGGACTCCTCCCTCATGCGCTTCCTGAGCGACGACAGGATGCTCGTCTTACAGGAGGAGGCAGAGTTTTCCCAGCGCGACACTAGCCGGCGCACCAGGAAGAAGAGCCGCAATCCCAGCAGCCCCAGTTTTCCCATCAGCCCGTCCATGCTGGCTCCGCCCGTGCGGCTGGACTCAGGACCCCCGGACGGGCTGCCCTTCTCTCTGCCTGATGCCAGCACTATGCCACATTACCATGTGAGTCTCTGCACTGATACGGGATATAAGGAATGAAATACGGTGTACGTTTAATACCCTGCTAGATAAACACCTGCACAGTATCTGAAGCTGTAAGCGAATAAATTAGACTGAGATCCAAATATTTGATGACTCTGTCTGGATATATTTTACTCTAATGTCATTTCTGCTTTACAATACAACTGCAGGTCTTTTATATATTTTCAAACTCATATTTGTTTTTCCTTCAGCCGAACCCACCACCTTGTCGCCGGAATCGTTATTTTCTGACCTGGGTGTTTTCCAGGATTATGTCGAACCCGTTTAGGCTTTCCGTCTGCAGAATGCGTTAACAGAACTGTTTAAGCATGCACACACACACACACACAGGGTTTGGTCGCATAACACACTTTCGCTTCACCGCTTGGAACAGGAAATCTCCCCTCTGATCTTTTTTCTCGCTTTCTGTCATTCTTGTCTCTCAGAGAGCCACAGACACGCTGCGAGCCGACACTGACAGGTGAGTCACCGTCTCTGCGCCGTCTACAAGCCATTCTTCACTTTAATTACGTTTAAAATGAACCCGGTCGCAAAACGGTTATATGATTAGATCTGTTTGTAGTAAAGCAATTCTACAGATTGTAACCCTCGGAGGGGGTTTAAACTCACCTGTACGCTGTGCTTCGGGTCAGATCTCCTCACTAGCTTTCAGCCTTCTTATACATGCTACTACAGATGCAATAAAATACCAACATTTCAGTTTTTCATCGTATCAGCGATGGTAAATGTCGGATTGCGACTTGCTTTTCACAGTAAACGGATTGATTTTCCAACAGAAAAAAGAGAAACTGTTTAAACAAAAAAAAAAAAAAATCACACGTCGATGTGATAAACTCGAGCAAATCCGTAATCCAAACCTAGGTAAGATCAACAGTTCAGGATTAGAAACTAAAAGCACAAAAATCGAACAAACGTGGAAAGCAGGGCAACCGTGGTGGTGTTTACGTTCCCGGTATTCACAGTAGCTAAAAAACTGTAATTACAGTAACAACACACCGTTTTAGTCCGGTTCTTAACAAACACTGACTAAATCCCACCCCTTTTCATACGCCGCTAATCCCTGTACACGTCACCGGCACGTTTGGAAGAATGTTTCATACATCTGTGAGCGTATACGGAAAGTAGGAGATGAAAAGGGTCAGATATAGGATACAGTGTATGGGAAGCCAAAGAGGGCAAAGCGTAATTGATTTGCTTTTTTGCTCTTTCTTTGTTTATAAATATGACGGTGTCAGTTCATGGTACGCAGGTTTATTAATTATTAGTTTTATTTTATTATTATTCAGCCTGTGCTACACGTTTAGTGGACATATTTAAACGAGCTGTGATGTGTGTTACTGAGAATGACTGGTTTGCTTGTTTTAATGGCTCAGTGGTGTGTGTGCAGTTGTTGACTATGAAATCTGCAGTAAGACAGCAGATATGAGGCGCACACACACACACACACACACATCCTGTGCGTTATAAGTCGGTGTGCTTTGTGGTGGGTAAAGTGTTGCCGAGGGCAGACAGAGGTAACAGCTCTGATGCTCACAATGGTGTGAACTCCAGCGAGAGAGAAAAAAAAACAGACAGACAGACTTTTTTGCTTAATGAGCAACTTAAAGCACTCACACGCTTGTTTGTAAAAGGGAGGGGGAAAAGCAGCCTGTAGGTGTAGGTCTATTGTGTCATAGTGAAAAAAAACAGCCTGTGAAAGGAACCACGGGGAACAATCTCTATGGTACATATACGAATGTTTTGGGGTTTATTTTTGCCTGCCTCATGCTAATGCTGGAGATTAACGGAACACAAGTCTCCCGCTAGAAGCTAAAGACACACGCTAATCTTGCTAACCTCCTCCAGATCAGCACTGGATGTGACCTGTGAGACGATGAGTCAGTCAGAAACCGTGTCAGCCGGATCAGGAAAATAAACCGTTCACATGTAACAGGTCGCGCTGTAACAAGTTGACAAAACAAATGTAACGTTTTATGTTTTAAAACAAACAAAAAAAACATTGATGGTCAACATTTTATAGCTTGAACCCCTTTTTATACTAATCCATAGTTTTATAATTCCAAGGTTTCAAATTCAGAAACCACCAACTGTTAGCTTAGCTACCGTATAAACAGTAATGCTAGCTAGCGAGCTCACCTCAGTTTCACTTCTTTAATGGAGGTAAATAGGACACTAGCAGCTAAATATCTGATGAAAGTATAATATTGCTGTCTTTCCGAAAGGATTGGATTGCTCATGGTGAGGATTCTCCAGTTATCGCTAGGAAATGTAACCTCTGCTTTTAACTAAACGACTAAATACACTGCAAAAAATACACTATCTAGCTTGATCGTGAACTTGATTAGGGGTTAAATTGCGCAATAGAATTCTTCACCTCATTACCGTATTTGCATAATGCATTCTGGATCAAATGGGACGAAATGCCATACTGTTCTTTTAATGCATACAGACACTCAAGCTTTCGGAACGGTTTTCTTCTTTTATATCTTCATCATCTTCCTCTTCTTCCTCAGGTATGCCGGTTCCGCTGGGGATCGACAAGCAGGCGCATCCATGAGGAAGGTAACAACCCTTCGTCCGCTCCTCCAATCCTTTAATCTTTCTTTTACGTTTAATCAGTTTTGATGATGATGGACTACTGATAAATGATTCGAATCATTTAAACGATTCGTTGCCATGAATCAATTGAATTGATTCGTTAGCACAAATCAACAGGTCTAACAGAGCTGGGATTTGATCTCACGATCTTCAGATCATTAATCACAGAGCTGTAAATTAATATGTGTGTGTGTGTGTGTGTGTGTGTTCTCTGTAGTCAGTGCATTATGCCTCCTTAAGGACCAAGACCAAGAAGAAAACCAGAGGTGGGAATGAAACATTACGCATTGTTAGATTGTGTAGTTATCAGGTATGGGTGCTGTAATGCGTCTGTCCGTGTGTGTGTGTGTGTGTGTGTGTGTGTGTGTGTGTGTGTGTGTGTGCAGGGTCTCAGAGTAACTCGAGCAGGAGGCGAATCGCCTGTAAGGATCTGGGACATGGCGACTGTGAAGGCTGGCTGTGGAAGAAGAAGGACGCGTCGGGCTACTTCACCCAGAAATGGAAGAAATACTGGTTCGTCCTCAAGGACTCGGACCTCTACTGGTACACCAACCAGAACGTAAGAGACGCCTTCTTCTACACCTTCACCACATCAGCAAGGGAGGACATGCAGCTAGTCGTTTCCTGGAGCAGAGAGCTGAGATGTTTAATGTCTGAGAGCATGAGAATTGGTTAGGACACGACTAGTAAAGTAATTTCGTCATGTTTTAACCTGTAAGACTAACCTCCTCCATCGCTATTTCATCTTTTCACTCCAGGACGAGAAGGCAGAAGGGTTCATCAGTTTGCCGGAGTTCCGGATCGACAGAGCGATCGAATGCAGGAGGAAACAGTGAGTTAAGATTGCTAATTTGACACGTTGTGCAGTTTATAATGTAATTCTAGTTACGTTTACAGTCGTGACATTTTGGGGAAACAAGTTAGTTCACTTAGTTTACAGCAGCTCTAAACCCACACTCTTTATTCTCTGCATCTCGCAGAACGATGACGTATTTATAGTAGAACGAGCGCATTAATATAAAGCAGTGATTTCTATTAATAAATATAACACACCTTCTGAACAACCACAATCCAGAATTCATCATCAGCACTGTGCTGCTGGAAATATACCGTACCTGCGCATGTGGAATAACTGATGAAACCGAGTCATCGGGCTTCTGTCATTCCTGTAGACTGTGATGTCAACTGTCTTTCTTTTCCTCCTTGTTTTCCTCAAAGTGCCTTCAAGGCTTGCCATCCTAAAATTAAGAGCTTCTTTTTCGCGACGGATCACCTGGAGGAGATGAACAGGTAACCCTCTCGCCTCTTCAGCTCGACTCTGCTTTATTTTGCTTTTGCTTTTTAAGTATGAAGTGAAATCTCTCCCAGAAACGTAGCCGCTCAGCTGAGACAGTTTTACACTGGAGCTACGAGGCTAATGTAGCTAGCTAGTAATGGAAGCGTATGGCCTCCAGTTTAGCATCATGTGAACTGCGTGCCTAAATGATCACGTGTTTTTAAATTCCGCGTTCAGGTGGATGAATCGTCTCGGCTTGGCTGCGATCGGTTACACTCCGGATGACCCGGTGCCCCGCCCAGATGAAGGTAGGAAGGGGAGGAGTTACGGCCTCGCATGACATGATGTTCTCTCTATTTGTTAATAACAGATATGTGGTATTTAAACCTTCCCAGATGTGTTCTGGAACATTTTTGTACATTTCGCACAAGAGCTCCGCATTTTAACATCGGAGCGCGCTGGTACGAGCTATCCTTCGCTAACTGCGCAGTCGTCAGTTTTTCAGTACATTAAACACGTCAGATCGACATCTGGAAAGAATGATAGTTGCGTAGGTGTGTGGAACTCTCTGATATTAACTGACACCTACCTGCCTACCTGTAAGCCCCGCCCCCTCCATCTCACCACCTCACGTCATTTTCCTGCATTTCACTGTAAATTTGAGCTCGTTAACGCGAAATAAAACCAGTGTTCAACTTAGCTAACGTTAACGGTGTATAACATCATGACATGTTTAGAATCCAAGCCCCGCCCCCGTTCACCCAATCACACATTAGCAGTCTAAAAATGGTCAAATTTGGCTTTCAGTTTTCTTGCCAAAGGAAAACAAATGTGAAACCGGCTCACGGCAAAGTACCAAATGCAAACTTTTACAAATAAATGCAAATGATTAGAAAGTGAACGTTTCAGGTTTCTATGAATTACAGGACTACGCGTTATTGATATCCTGAAACGCTGCCAAATATTTTCGGAAGGATGCATATAAACGTGTGATGTCACTGTGTAGATTACTGGAGCGAGAGCGATCAGGAGGAGGTCGACGGATCCATGACGCTCAAACAGGAGTCGACTTACCACTGCAATCCTGCTGTAAGTTCTCTCTCTCTCTCAGTATTGAGTGTGTGTGTCTAATCAACCCCCTTCTGCTCTGATCAATACTTATTGACCTCGTGTCTTGTTGCCTCGCTATAGATTTTGCAGCCACACAACTGTAACATTTGTTTTAACATCATCACTGCGATATGTCCTTATATTATTAGTTATATGAAGCAGTACTGATGGAAATGGAGCTCTTCCAGTGTCGGTCTGGGGTGAGACGCTACTGACGTCCTCACATTTGACCTTGAAGATCATTTCTACATTATAAATATGAGAATGAACCAGGCAAGGCTAGCAGGCGGTTGCACCTAGCGCTTTTCTCCATCTGTGTTCCGCTGGAGAGCAACGTCTTCGCAGTTTAGCCGGAGATGATTTCCAACCAGTCTGAGAGCACCTTTTTAGCTGTGAACCACCACTCGGGCCCCGAGGCTCGTTCTTTATGAGACTCGTGGTTTTTTTTTAAGTTACGGTCTTGGATTTGTACGTTCTTCGAAGCTTTTCTTCAGATTAGTTACCAAGACAACGTGCCTGCAAGCTGTATTCTGCTCAGAAGTAGATGCATACTATGGTGTGAAACTTAATAAGAGTAATAATTTTATGGTATCATGAGAAAACCGTATTACAAACTATTTGGACAAGTCTCTAACAAAAAACAACAACAACAAAAAGAGCAAATCCCCTCATTGTTCTTCTTTCTTACAACCTCATTTCCAAAAAAGTTCAAATGTAAATAAATCATGTTCGTCATCTCAATTCATGTGAACCCATATTTTAGTGAAAATAGAACAAAAACATATCAAACATAGGAATTCAGTTTTTTGGAAACGATTTGCTCATTTTGAATTTACTGCCAGCAACACGTTTCAAAACAATTGGGACTGGAAAGGTTCGTAATGCTACAAAGGTTTGGAGAAAACTATTCTTGAGAATGACTTTTCCGTAAAGTCTCTTACACCGTCAATATTTCTATCACGTTGCCATTTTAAGCTGAAAGAAAGTGAGGCTGAGCCGAAAACCAAGCACAGCGGCTGCGCAGTCAAAAATAGAATGTGGGTTGGTTTAGTTGTGGTCAGCAGCCTTCTGTGCGATGTGTATGATAACGTTTTGAGCATGTTTGTAGCTGCATCCTCTGTAACTGGAAGATGTTTACATCAGTAGCAGATTAAACCCAGCCTGAGGAGCGTGGGAGCAGTCCCGTCCCTGCGCCAGATTTGGGGCGAGTCGGACACCGAAGGGATGAGAACCACCGGAGTAAGCGATCCGATCAGGTGAAAACGTTCAGCGGGTAAACGGGAGCAGCCATAAATGCATTTCAGCAGATATTTTGGAGAAGTCAGCGGTGAAGCAAGCGTTCGATCGTACACCTGACTAACTCTAACCCTGTAACAGGAGCTGCTTTATTCAGTGGAAACAAGACGAAACGGAATTCGGACGTGCATGAGGACGGTTCAGCTTACAGCTGAGCTGGACGTTTCTTCATCTCTGCTCTTATTGCTGTTGAATGATTTAAGGACGACTACACATATTTACATTTTTATGGGATTTCACATCTTGAGCTACACCTACTTACATTAAACTGAGTTTCCTGAGATGAGCAGAAACAGCTTGCAGTGATAGCCTTTGTCAAAGGAAAACACTTCAGCGTGTTCGCCTTCACCCTAACTAATGTGGAGACAATGGGGGGATGGGTCGCTGACCCAAAGGGTTATTAACAGAAACATTCTGATCAGCAGTTCAGCAGTACTGATTCCTGTGTGCTGTTAATAGTTTATTGATTATTGATTGTCGATTTATTCCGTGTGGCCCCAGGCGAGCTCATCCAGCGCGTTCGGCGAGCGCCATTTCTCCAGCGGCTCCACCTTCTCACACTCATCCGCCGAGGACTCGCACTCGTCCTGTCGCTCCACCCACCGTGAGCGCGAGCGGCGCTCCTGGCAGGACTTGATCGAGACCCCCGTGGGCTCTTCAGGGCTTCACTACCTCCAGACGAGCGCGGGAGGTGACGGGCGTGTACCGATCTCACCCGAGAGGCTGCGCCAGGCCACGCTGCCCGCCAGACGCCGACGCCCACCCCGACACGACGGGCCGTTCCCGCTGACGGACAGCGAAGAGCCCCGCCCACGCGACCACTCCAGCAAACAGAGGAGTCAGAGCCTCCCGCGGCACCGCTCACACGGCACGCTGCGCCCTCGCACCCGGCTTCACGAGGAAGAGGAGGAGGAGGAGGAGGAGGAGGACGAGGAGGAGGAGGAAAGTGTTTGCGAGGTCCGCCAGAGGGTGTGTGAGGCTCCGAAGCGTGTGTGTGAGGAACTGGACCCTCTCGAAGAGTTGTATCGCTCTCTAGAGCAAGCGAGCGTGTCGGCGTTCGGACACCAGCGGCCCTCCACGCGCCAGGAGTTCCGCCGCTCATTCGTCAAGCGCTGCAACGACCCGGCCACTAACGAGAAACTCCACCGCATACGGGCGCTCCGATCCACGCTAAAGGTACGCACTGCATGCAGAAAGGGGGCGCTAAAACTTTTCCATATAAAACCAAAGCGTCATTAGTATGTGTTAAGCTGCTCTCAAAAAATGAAGACGTATCATGTTCCCAAACTAAACAATACGTAAAGCTGACATTCTGTTCTGTTCCTCAGGCTAAAGAAGGAGACCTGACTGTGATTGGTCAGGTGTTAGATGACCCCTGCCTGACCTCTCGCAAGTTCCGCGAGTGGAAGCAGAGGAATCAAGAGCTCTTCCTGGATATCTGCGAGTTTAGCTCCGCCCCTCTGGAACTGCCCTCTGAGCCCGGCAACCTATCACCTCTGTCTCCGACACTGCTGATGCACACACACTCCTTTATAGAGACACACGTCTGAAACACACGCGCACACACACTCCGACAGATTTTCAGCGGTGTATCTGCGACGAACTCGGAGGAAAAGACACACGTTGGGACAAAAGACGGCGTGAAAACGAAACACTGTGGCCCCTCCTCTTCCCTCTGATTGGGTATCTGACCTTTAACTGACAGCTGACTGAGCCACTGTAAGAGAACTGTTTTTGCGAAGACTCCAGAACGTGTCCTGGACAAACACGGCGCTTCTTCTTCTCCTTGTGTGTATATCGCCACTCACCCACGGATCTTCTGCACAGCTCAAAGGAACAATTTAGCCAGAAATCAAACGTACACAATGGCCCTCTTACGCCAGAAGCCAAACCAGGCGTGTTGAGTGTCTGAGGCTAATGTAGCTAATGTAGCTAGCAAATAATAGGAGCTTGCGCGTTTGTCGGATCCTGAACTCGTGGCAGCTTCTGATCACAACTAGCCTGCACTGGCTTCTTAAAAACATAGCTAGCTAACTTACTAAAGCTAGCTCAAAGGTTAGCCATATAAGCTAGCTACATACGCTGTAAGGTAGAATTACATTAGCCAGGTGATTCTGACAACAAGAAGAACACACCTATTAAAAAATGCAGCACTTTTTAATCCGCAAAATCTCCAGAGAAATTCTAAAGGACATGATTACAGGACTGCACATCATGGAGGCGCGATGTTTCCCTTAAATCTGCTAAATATAAGTCGTCCAGATAAGCAGCTGCCTTCCAAACATCCACACTTGGTAGGGGGGTAGGTAGGCAGCATCATAATGTACATGAAATGGTATCATCTTTAGGCCACGCCTCCTACCAGACAGTAGCTTAAAGCTTAATGCTAGCTACAAGTTCCCAGTAACAGTTAGCTACATTAGCCTGCAGGGCGGCGATCTTCAGACACTTGGGCTACATTTGGTGTAAGTTGGAGTAAATTGTGTAGATTTGATTTTTTTTTCCATCCAGCTATCACTTTTACGAAATTCATCTTGAACTTCGTTCACCCGCTCCTTTCATCTCTAGGATCTAAAGACGGCTTTTAGATTTTTTTTTCTCGTCTCTTTTCCTGCTGGAGTTTTTTTTCTTTTTTCTCTCGATTGTTTTCTCGGGACTCGTTTGTTTGTTTACTCGTTTTTCCCTTCCCTCGGGATGCTGCAGGACGAGCGCTCATGTAGCCATGGGCAACGGGCTTCACTCTGTTACCAAGCAACACCGCCCTACTGTGTTAACTCTCAGAGCATGCAAGAGTGTGCGTGCGCGTGTGTGTGTGTGTGCGCGTGCGTGTGTGTGTGTGTGTGTGTGTGTGTGTACACGAGAGAGACTTAGAGAAGACGGACGAGACTGATGCACTTCCTGTAGGAACGGCAGCCTACGATGCGATGCGTCTGTAATCAAACTTGGGTTCTTTAGAATATTTAGAACATAGCTGAACTCCTGCATGGTTTAAAAGTTATTAATCTACGCCGTATGAGCTGATGAAGAGTCTGTATATAAGAGAAATATCCTTTGGCTAGCTGCATCCTCTGTTCAAAACTGTGAACTCTTAATTGTGAATGCAATCTTATGGCACTGCGAAGACAGAAACTTTCTCATTTTCTTTTCTAAAAAAAAAGGAACACAAAAGACTAAAGCTTTGCTTCTCTGGTATCCTGACTGTTTTCGCTTGGGGGCAGCTGGTTATTACCTCTTACATTCAGGTCGGGAAGGGTTTTTTTGTTTTTTTGTTTTTCCTTAAACTCGGGTTCTGGAATTTTTAGATAACTCCAGTCCAACGTTCAAAGATTCTAGAACTTTTTTTGGAAATTTTGGAACGCTGAGATTCAAGAACTTGTGAGTTCAAAATCCAAGGATTCTAGAATTTGTAGAAAATTCCTCAACTCTGATATGAAATTGTTCTGATTCCATTTCAAAAAAATTCCAGACTTTTGCGTTCGAAATCCAAGGATTCTACAATTTCTATTAAATTCCCAAACTCTTAGTGCCAAGTCCAATCATTTAAACATTTTTTTATAAGATTTTGAAACTCTTGTGCAAAGTGCAAAGTCCAGTGATTCTAGAATTGCTAGAAAATTCAGAATTCCAGAGTTCAAAATCAGAGAAGAATTCAATGTTTTTAAAAATTCTGCAAGATTTGGAATCTCTGGGGTGCAAGACCTGTAGAATTGTTAGAAAATTCCAGAACTCTGATATGAAATTGTTCTGATTCAATTCTTCTTCAAAAATTGCAGACTTTTGCGTTCGAAATCCAAGGATTCTAAACATCTTTAAAAAATTCCTGAAGGATTCTACAAATTCTATTAAATTCCCAAACTCTTAGTGCCAAGTCCAATGATTTAAACATTTTTTTATAAGATTTTGAAACTCTAGAGTTCAAAGTCCAAGACCTGTAGAATTGTTAGAAAATTCCAGAACTCTGAGACTAAAGTCCAAGGATTCTACCATTTTCAGTTGAATTTAGTGTCTGTTACACTTTTTATCCCCCACCAACACGGAGCCGAAGCCATCTGACTAGCGGAACATATCCACAACGTCGTCACTGTCGCGTTAATGTCACGCTATGATCACACAGCCATTATTCTAATGATCCAAAGTTAAAGTTATTTGGCTCTTTCTTGTTAAATCCGTAAAAATAATTGCTAAACCTAGCGAGCCCCATATACAGTACTCTAGATTCCAAGTGCTGTCATGGGAGTGCAATAGCTACACGGCTAGTTAGCTAATAGTTCCATAACATTCATCTGTTCTTTAATATAGCTAGCTGGTTAGCATAACACGATCCAGTTTATTCCACATTTTTCATGTGTTTCAGAACGGATTTGCCTGTTTAACTGAATGAGTCATTCAAAATGAACGAATCATTTTTTGTGACTCGCCCCTCACTAGAACTTATGCAAGATCCATGTATACAGAACGCATAATATCAGAAACACGTGCGCAGGATATATCTTTATCTCTTTATCCTGGTCGGCATTAGCGATGTATTTTCAGGCGTATTTGTTCCAGTAGTCACTGACTGCTGTTCGGGCTGTTCGAGATTAGCCCTGGCTTCGGCACGGTGTCGGTGGAAAAACGCTGTCTGTGTGTTTCAGTACTGTCCCTAACACACCCTCGGTGAGTTTCTTTTCCACTCTCCGCAGTTTTGTGCAGTCCATTTTGTCATATTCGCTTGTGTGCTACTTCGCAGACTTGCTGACTACATGTACAGTTGCCGGAAATGATTTATATTTAAAGAACGTCACTGTTCTGTTTACATTTATAACCAACTGGGTTAAAAAAGGAACTGCCTTCCATACTTGGTAAATCTCGCACCTGAAACCTACGAGAACGGCACAGCTAGTTTCGCTTGCGCTAGCGGAACATCTGCTAAAAGGGATTGGCGTGAAGGTGGAATGGAGTGAGGAAGTGAGTCATGGTGTGGTAGGAACGGTACTGAACCAGGCCCGAGCTTTGCTGAAATGTGCATCATTTTTGTTCAGTTCTGTATGTCGAGGGGAAGCTCTACGTCTGCGCTCGAGTCCATGTCAGCATCGTGCGAGATGTATTTACTGATGTGCGGCTTTCCTCATACCGTTCTATTGTATTCGCCTTACATTACCGTGCGAGTAGAACGGCTGGGGGACGCACCTGAATCGAGTCGAATGTAATTATTTTTAACAGTGTAAATTGTACAGACTATTGAAAAACTAAACACAAACACACACGCACCTGTCTTTACGTTTCCGTGGTGTAGAATGTCCTCATATTATAAACTCCACTGTGGACTGAATTTATAGCATCTCCAGCAACATGTGTAAGATTGCATATATACACGTGTGTGTGTGTGTGTGTGTGTGTGTGTGTGGCGTGTGTCCGTTCTCCTGGGCTTCACTGTGGTTTAGGGCACTTATTTCCCGCCCTGCTCTCCGCCCTGCTGAGTGAAGTGGAAGTTGCACTGAGACTTCTCCGTCAGAAAGCGCTGCTCTTTTCTTTCTGCCCTTCTGCACTCCAGAACTCTTCGTGTCACTCCAGTGTCACTGCAGGCTCGCCCTCCGTTTTTTTTCCTATATACACATACATATATAAATATATATATGATAAAGATTGTAAAATGCAAAAATGAATAAATGAAGATCTCTGCACTTACAAGGCTGTGTTGTGGTTTGTGTCGTTTTGACCTCAGTCAGCACCCATAGTCTGTGCACCCGTTTTTGACCCTCTTGGCTTCACGTATTCGTTTATGTTTCTTCCATTCTAACGTGTTGTTATTGGTTCTTCCTCCAGACTTCCCTTTGTTTGCTTTCCTGCTGATCTTTACGAGTGAGTCAGTAAAGCCTCGGAGCTCTGAAGCGTTCAGCTCTTTACTGACACCAGCTGGAGAATCAGAATCCTGCACTCCTGGTCTCATTGACATGCTTTGCATGTGCTGTTGCTAGTTGACTAGCTGTCTTTACTCTATCCAGTATCTTTGAAAAGACAGAAGCAGTCTTTATTCCAATATCATTTCAATAACAATACTCATGAACAAGGTCTGGAAACTCAACAGTAATTCATTAAAATGTCGCTCATGTTAATATTAAGAACGCTATACATTGAACTCTTCTCACATGGGCCTTATTTAACGTTTTGTAAAGTTGTGCGTGGATATAATGGTGAAACCGAATCCACTGGATTTATAAAAGGTTTTGCCGACCCTGTTTTTCTCGTAATCGTGTGTGTGTTGGTTAATTTATATTTATACATCGTTAAAAGTCAAAGCTTAATGAGAGCTGAGAACGACTACGTGAAAAAGCGCCTCCTTGGTGCGGCACACAATAAACCTTCTAGTAACGCAGCTCGGCCGCTGCAGCGCGTCCGCTAGCATAGACACATACAAACGCTTCCTTCTTTTACAGGGCGCCGTTACTTTTCTCTTAATTAGACGGCTGGTTTTTGACTGCATTTATGGATGTATTTTAATTAGTATGAAAAGACTTTCACAAAATGTTCATTAAATTAGTGCGTAACTGAAAGAAGTGACTGATTCAAACTCAACAGCGTAGTCTGTATACACAATCGCAGCAACTCATCCACAATGTGAAGCCGAGCAATCGAGCTGTATGTTAGTGAGTCTCCTTATATGTCAATTTAAACTATTTTAACTACAGCTAATTACATTATTTTATTTCGTATATATGTGTATGTAAATGGCGGCACGGTGGTGCGGTGGTGTCGCACTGTCGCCTCACAGCAAGAAGGTCCTGGGTTCGATCCCCGGGTCACCCAGGGTACCTTTCTGTGTGGAGTTTGC
>JAQQZR010000017.1:14183432-14195590 GCA_030068235.1 Notoglanidium macrostoma | reverse complement strand
ACACACACACACACACACACACACACACACACACACACACACACACACACACACACACACACACACACACAGCGAGGATCTGATACCACTTTCACACATTTTAATCAGAGCTTGCTAAATATACTTACTGTCTAGCATGCTGACTAGCACACAGAGTAAAGTAAAGAAGTGTGCTTCCTGTATAAAACCCAGCAGTTCACATGTTACCTTTATGCTATTCTGTTGCTATTGTTTAGATTCAGAACCATTTAAAGCCACCGTGAATCTCAAACCTTACTGAAGTGAAAGCGGTTACAGAGGGCGCTGATTTCTGGGCCAGCACGAGGCCTGTAATCACTGTGAAACATTACAGACTGCGATTCTTACGGCTGAACAGACAGGAAGTAAGGTATGGTTTACAGGAAGTGAAATTTCATCATTCTTTCGTTGTTCTTGATTTCCTTCTTTCCGCCTTTTGGTTGGTTTATTTCCTTCTCATTTTTTACTTTCTTTCTTTCTTTCTTTCTTTCTTATCTTCTTGTCCTCTTTCTCAGTGCTCAGACTACAGCAGCGTGTGGTAGTGGCGCTGGCGCTGGTGCCGGCGCTGGTGCTGGTTATTTTTGACAGCAGTAATTGTATGAATTAGAACCGGGGGTGTCCGGAGAGACAGAGCGGAGTGGAGCGCTGATGTTGGAGCAGTAGTATTGGAAGGGTGGAGTATTTTCTGGGCGTGTCCTGATCAGTAATGCCTGTTAGGAGAGTTTCACTGTATTTTATGTTAACAAGTGGAGATCACTGAGATACATTAAGGCTGGAATGATGATGCACACGGACACAAAAAGAGTCAGTAAACAACATAACTGTTCAGGTGTTTACTTCATACCATGTTGCTGCTGAATTCTGAATTCTGATTGGTCAGAAGGTGTTGATATCTATAACAGCAGCTCTGACAGTAGTGCAGGGGACGACTGTTTAGAACTGCTGTAATAACCATGAGAACGGGAACTAGCTTGCTTTACAGATGTTCCATTATTAAATGTAAGGATCAAAAGTATATTATTTCTTAATAAACAGGTAATTGTACTGGTTGGCAAATTAGTGTGGTCGTTCTACCTTCCTGTCCTGGAAAGAACGAGGTCTAAGAAGAATGATTTCAAAGGTAAATCCGCTCGTTTCAGCTGTCGCTCTGGACAAAACTCTCAAACTTTTACCTGACATCACAGGACACGCCACTTAACATGAGCGAGTTCCATTTGGGAGTTCCATTCTAGACCTTCATGAAGAATTCTCAAACCCTGTGGGAAATCCGAGACCTTTGCGGATGATCCCAGACGCTGGTGGGGAATTCTGGAACCTCATGGAGAGCTTTATGGAGAACTCTCCAACCTTGTGGAAAGTCCTGCAACTTCATAGATAATTCTAGACATTTGTGACGAGTTCCAGAACCCCGCGGAGAGATTTCTAGAAATTCGCAGAGAACTCTAGGACCTCATGGAAAATTCCGGATCTTTATATATAATTCCAAACATTTGTGGAAAATTCTAGAAGCTCAGATTTGAAGGGTTTAATTGAGAGTTTTACGACCTGTGGAATACAATTCGAGACCTTTGCAGATAATTCCATGCACATTCGTGAAGGGTTCTGGAACCTCGCGGAGAGATTTCTAGAATTCCATGGACAATTCCAGAACCTTGTGGAAAATGCTAGACCTTTGTAGGTAATTCTAGACTTTGGTGGAGAATTCTAGAACCTCGCGGAGAGATTCTAGACGTTCATGGGGAATTCTAGACCGTTGTGATAAACCGGTAGTAAATTTCATCAAAACCGTTTCCAACATATACAACACTGTAAAGTGTCTCTTTTACCTGAGTAACGTCCATCAAAGTGTTCACACTAACGCTAACATGAACACATCTCGCCTCGATAACAGCCTGCGTTGTGTCATCGTTTGTTTAAAAAATGTTAGCACGGCTGGTTTTGAGGAACTAGGAAACTTGGATTAGGTGATAATTTGAGACATGGAGGTTAGTCACAACTTAACACTCTTATCACTTAGTGAGCGTGAGCTCTGTGGTGTGCTTTCTTGGCTCTCCTGCGGCTACTTATCTACCGACCCTGAAAACCGCTAATGCTAAGGACTTGATAATGGTCGCGTCACGGTCGCTGCTAG
Organism: Notoglanidium macrostoma; assembly: GCA_030068235.1. NCBI lineage: Eukaryota > Metazoa > Chordata > Actinopteri > Siluriformes > Auchenoglanididae > Notoglanidium > Notoglanidium macrostoma. Next base: position 14,193,441 of record JAQQZR010000017.1, on the reverse strand, counting down.
AAGTTAGAAAAACCAAAAAAAACAAAGCAAATGCAGGTCAAGACCAGGACAAGTTTCCAGAAGCAGCACACGCCAACCATGCTGTGATCTCTGCCCAGTGAGGTGGACACGAAATATCTGAAGGGAACAGAACCCGTTCAGTAAGTCCATCATCAAACGTCCACGACCAGGAAAAGGCATTCAGGAAAAGCTTAAACCAAGCAATGCTAATCATCAATAAAACAACAAATATACAGAATCATGCTAGCTGTTTGTTAGCGGCATTACTACAGTCCCCTCCTTTAACGCAAAATACATCCAAAAAGAGAAAAACTGTGAACTTTCTGTCTCTCCGCAATAAGATTCTGTCAACAAAGTCAAAACCCAAACACACAGATATCGAGGATCCTCCTGACATTAGACAGGAAATGAGACCGACAGAAGAGAGACATACAGACAGAGAAAGAAATCAAGGTCCATCAAGTGTGTACGTCCCACAACAGACAAAAATAACTGTCCACGTCAAAGCAATGCTGCGATCAATTTATACGTAAGAATGTGAGTCACGAGTCGAATCTTTGAGGTGAACGCTGGGAGCTGAATCACTTTTCTTTTCAAAGAGAAGATAAATAGACCTTGCGACGCTCTCAACGAAAATGCCTCAGCTTCCTGTTTGAACGTTTCTCTATCATCAATAATAAACCCCGCAAAAGGAACCAATGAATCACCGGCCAAGTTGGACGACGATGTAGCACGGCTTCACCTCTGGCCGTTACAAAGCGCTGACACTGGAGACTCCTTGCAGAGGTGTTACATAAACACACTTCCTCCTTAGAGAAATCGTCACAACAATTCTACACATTTTCGTCTGTTTGCGTGGAACAGCCGTCATCCAGGTCTGCTGCTGTAGAAACACTTCAAAAACACTTCTGTTACGATATAAGCATACTGACCGAGGACAGATTTGCACTTTATTTCTTTTCAGCTCATCCCAAACATTTGTCTGGATCCTATTTTGATCTGTGACATGTTTTCCAATAAAGCGAACTGTTTTCTTCCTGCTCCGTCCTCCGTCGTCATGGGAGTCTTAAAGAAATCCGCTGCCTGGATTATTAAACGCTCTTGATCTCGAAAAAACATGTCACTTAAAATTATTATTATGATTATTACTAATTACTGTTCTCTCTGCCCAGAAGTGAATAATATTGCATGTTGTAGCAGATCTGTTCCTGAGGATCAGCCTCAGCTCTTAAAGGGCCAGCGCACCTTTAGGCGAGTTTAACCACAAGGAACAGGCTTAGGTTCATTTCTGCATGGCTGGTCACGCTGCCTGGCCTGTCTGCAATGGCCCAGTAACCCAGATTCAGAGAAGCTTCATAACAGCGGCCTTACCTAACATACACACAAACACACACACATACACACACACACACACACACACACACGTACACACATTGCAGTTCATGAAATCAGTCAAATCAGCTGTTCTTTCTGTGTTCCTTTAAAGTCATGGCCAAACAGGTCACATGGTGTTTGGTCACTTTGATCTCCTTTTTTTTTTTTTGTATTTAAACATCTGGTTTAAGCCAGACACAAACTGAGAAACAGGCGGCGAGACGAGATGATGAAAGAGCAGTGGCTCCAACATGTTAATAGTTAACTATTCTTAGAACGGTTTGAGTTTTCATTAGTCTGTAATAGATCTCAAGTGTTAAACAAAACTCATCGAGCATCACCATCGAACGCAGGATATAGTCAAAGTCATGAGGAAACAGCTAGCTAATCATCGGTGATTGCAATTAAGCTAGCAAGTCTGCAGCAGTTAAGTGTTTTATAAGAGTAATGTAAAGCTACGACATCAGGAACATCAGCATTCTCCTCACACGTGGAGGGAAACGACAAAACGTACAATTACACTTAGCATCAAGCGCTAGGAGAGATTCCAGCTGAAACGTGAAAAACATCAACATTGTGCAAAAAACGTCTCGGCGTACACAGTAACCAAATGAGCCAAAAAAAAATGTTCACGTCATAAACGTTGGCCTTGATTATGTTGCTATCCAATCAGAGTGCAGCTCATACCCCAACTGAAACCTAGGCCAATCAGGTAAAGGGGCGTGGAAACTACACCTTGGCGTCTAAAAGGTTTTGTTTGAATGTGTTGGTTGTTGATTAATTTTCTATAACCTATGTTATCGTTTCCATAGTAACGGCTCATCCACAGCGACTTCCCTGAACTGATAACAAACAGCCAAGAATGCGTGTAATCGGTGACATGCGGGACGATTAATTAAGCAGTTAAACGAGTTCAATGTGTTATGTATGGCATGACCCCGCCCCCCAGCACGCGCTCGGCGTGAAATCAGGGGCATGACGTCACAGCAGCCGGCTCCACACAAGTCCAAGTCCTGCGTTGTGTAACCGGTAACAGGGTTTATTCCCCCTGCAGCGACGCTTTTCATTACTAACTCTGAAACACACTATTTAGGTCACTACCAGGGAAAACAATATCATCATGGCGTCCGGTTTAGTCACGATAAGAGAATGTGGGACGCTGTCAGAGCAAACACGGGTGCTAAATCAGTGTGCCAGCGCCGGTCGCCATGGTTACAGTCGGACTTTACGTGGCGAACTACTTTGACATAAATCTGTAGCACTGGATTGAGGGCAGGACCCGAGGGGTTCGGGACAGAACCCTGGAAAAGTAGCTCAACAACAACAACAAACAACAAACACTGCTAAAGCAACTAATAATTAGGCTATACAGCAGCGCGCGTGCAGTGATTTTAAACGTCAAGAAAGTTTTAGAAATAAAACAAAACCCAAAAAAGCACAAAACATACGCACATAGACGTACACATACACACAGAATGTTTTTCCGCGCACGTGAAAGAACGGTCCCAGTCGCGCACGCGATGAAAGCTTTCCTCCGCGAACTACAGACGCACTGTGTGAAAGCAACACACCCCCGTGGATACTCACCGGAGCGCGAGACGAGCTGATCCCGACTCACACACTCACACCGGAGCTTCTGAGCGTCTGACCCGTTTCACTCGCGAGCGCCAACTTACATAACCGGCACCGTTTCAGCGCGCGACTTGGCTTTACTTCACTTCCACCGCTGACTTTTTTTTTCCAGTGCGCGCGCTCTCACGCAAGCAGACACGCGCACCTGTCGTCACGCGCAAATAAATAAATATATCAATAACGGAGACCCTAGCGTGAGCGATTGAACAAGAAGTCCTGATTCACCGGTACAGAATGACAAGACGGGAGCGCGCACGCCTGGCCACGCGCACACGCTGGATTGCGCTCTCTCTCTCTCTCTCGCGCGCGCTCTGTCATCGGCTGAGAATGGCGGACAGCGTCACTGTCTGGAAACCGGGAGCACGAGCCAAGAATGCCGTTATCGCGTCAAACAAGTCACGAGCGCAACAGGTTCACTGTAAATACGTTTAACAATATTAATAACAACTTCACTCACATTCATCTCACAATAGCAAAGAAGGAGCGAGTTTCTGGTGTTTGAGAAAAGCTAAAAAAAAAAAAAACTTGTTTGTAATAAATAAAACTCGGTCCTTTTCAGAGAATTTATTTGTGTAAGTCTGGAAAAGAACCAGAGGAGACGGGGCTAAAAACCTCAACGTGACGAGTCAGTGTTATTGCATCACAAAATAGAAGAACCAATCAGGTTCCAGTATGCAAATACAAGCATAGCAGCATTGGGGGCGGGGCATGACGATGGGGGCGTTTGTAAATTGTATAGGGTCGGGGTTAGAGGAAGAGGTTTTATCGATGAGTTTGGGTGAACTGCTCCATAATGAAAACTGTATATGCATTGTATTGTGTTGGTTTAGCCACACCCACTTTCATTATGTCACTGATATCACCGTATGTTCACAATCTTCTAATGCAGCACAGTGTGTGTGTGTGTGTGTGTTTGTGTGTAAAGCCAGCTAATCCAGATTAGCCCCTGCGAATAAAGAACACTGCTCTGGTCTGTCCTCTCTGTGGACACACTGCTATAGAGGCTGAGAGAGAAGCCGGTCTCCATGGCAACGGTCGCTAGCCGGTGAATCACCCAAGGTTACCGTGGCACGATCAAAATACAGGAAGTGGATGTGTTCAAATTGAGGAAGTGGTACTGAACAGCAGAACATTCATTAGCACCCCCCTGCCCCCAACACACACACACACACACACACACACACACACACACACACACACACACACACACACACACACACAGGTTTAGTCTATTCTTAAACTGCATTTAAATTTAACTGTTATATAAAACATATTAAAAAGAAAACGGAACTCAATAAATCAGTTGAATAATTACTTAAACAGCTGCAAGTTAACAAAAACAATAATAAATCAGCAGCTCTGTATCATTAAAGTCTAACACACTATATTTAGCTATCCTGCCATTTGGACGTGTAGAGGATGGCAGGAAGTTACAAGGGGATAAAACTTCTGGTACATTCTATGACAGATTTTTGACACGTATTGTAGCCTCTCAGAACAATCTGCATTTTGTTCACACTGCAAAAAAACAGATATTACTTATTCTAAATTTTTTATACTCATGCTATTCCATTTATTATACTTTTTTCTTTTTCTCATTTCTTTCTGGTTCTAATTCTGAATCTGATTTCTTTCTCAGCTGTCAATTCAGATACTAATTCATATTCTTATTCACCATTTTCATTTCAGTTCTTGTTCTGATACAGATTCTGATTCTCATTCAGATTCTCACTGCAATTCTGATACTGATTCCATTCGAAGCATTCAATTCAATTCGGGTATAATTCAGATTCAAATTCCAATCTTGATTATGATTCCTTTGTCAACAATTCTGATTGTGATTCAGGTTCAGATTCTAATTCATATTCTGATGCTAATTCTAGTTAGAAAGCAAAATTCTGACACAGATTCTGTCAGACTTTGTATCTAATTCATACAGTATACTGAAAACAATTCTGAGATTCAGCTTCCAAGTCAGATCTTTGTTTCCCAATTCAGCCTGATTTAAATTACAATTCTTGTTCTGACACAGATTCAGATTCTTATTCTTATTCAGATTTTTCTACCCATTTAAATTAGTACGATTCTGATTCCGAATTCAATTCTTATTCACATTCAGGTTCATATTCTAATTTATATGCTGAACACAATTCAAATTCAGATTCAAACTCACGTTCTTATTTGCCATTTTGATTCTGATTCAGATACCCACACATATTCAGGTTTACCATTTCAGCCTGTTTCAGATTCCAGTTTATACTCAAAATTCTGATTTTTCAGATTCGGATTACGAGGCTGATTTTTCTTTACCTTTCAACACATATTCCAATTCAGATTCTGATTCAGCTTTCAATTTATATCCTTTTTTTTTTATTATTCTGGATTCAGAGTCCGGTTTCGAGATTCAGGCTTCCATTTGTTGTTCTGATGGCGCACGTCTCAGGGACATGTGTTGATATTACTTAGTGTTGCATGTGTGTGTAGTGTGTATTGCTGTCATAAAGAAGCCAAACGTCCATCTCCACAGTGAACTTCAAAATGGAATGTTTCTGTAAGCAGATGTTGTTATGTATACTCACAGTGTGTGTGTGTGTGTGTGTGTGTGTGTGTGTGTGTGTGTGTGTGTGTGTGTGTGTGGTCCTGACCTCTCCATGCTGATGTATTTTTGTGCTGCAGTGACAGAAGCACACAGAACAGAGGAAATAAGAGTGAAGACGCATTACACAACCCTCACTTATGTCAGTGTGTGTGTGTGTGTGTGTGTGTGTGTGCGTGTGTGTGTGTGTGTTGGGGTGAGTCATACAAAGGAAAGAAGCCTTTTTCAGGAACACACCCTAATGTTTGGCACTTATACATGAATGGATGCGAGCGCGAGTACACACACACACACACACACACAACCCAATGAATGCCTTCAAAATAAAAACATAAAGATTAAATGTGCTTAATAACAGTTTTTATGAAATACATAAAGTGGAGGAAGTTAGCCGGAGGAAGGGGCGGAGCTTCCCGGTGGCTCAGTTATCACCAGAGAATTCACACCCACACAGCTGTCAATCATTCTGGATTATTGGAGGAAACAGAAAGGGTGTATTTTAAAAGTGTAATATATAACCTAGCTATACTGTAATTGGTGTTACGCAGGTGTTTCTGTTCCAGAGGCCACGCCTCTTTCCGCAAACCCTCTCCTAAAGGAAGAACGTGATTTGGTGCTACAACTGTTGCTGTTTCTTTCTACTTAGATACAAGTTCACGTGGGATTAATAAGTGATCACGTGTGTGTGTGTGTGTGTGTGTAAAAAGCCTGAAATTGCTCACGTGAACTCAAACGAACACGTGACAGCAACGCCTGAGGAATTACCCGTGTGAGGAAAACCATGTGAAAACGTGCACAAACGAAACAGCTGAAGCGTCTAAAACCCCACAAACTTCACACGTTTCGTTCACGTATAAAGTGGAGTTGAGCCCTGCAACGTCCGTTAATCCAAGACAGCAGGGAACCCGAGTGTGTGTGCACGTGTGTGTGTGTGTGTGCGCGCGCGCAGACGCTGAGGTGATGTGGAGGGAATGCAGTCACCCACAGGGGAGGACGGGACGCCGGGAACACGCCGGAATTCCGACCCTCAGACGTGCGCTCAGAATTTCCGCACCGACGACTGTTTCCTTTTCCTCCCTCCCTCCCTCTCTCTCTCTCTCTCTCTCCCTCTCGCTCCGTTTCCATCAGCACACGTCGCCTGTCTCTGTGCTTTCTGCATGTTCCCCATACGCCTCCTCTACGGTACCTACATTTAAAACTTCATCTATTATAGTTTGATAATTATAATATAATAATAATTACATTGGTAGGACAGCCAAGACAAAAAACAATCAAGTAGAAAAGATTCTTTAACAGTTTCTGGTTCAGCTTTATTATTATTTTTCCCTTTAAATTAAATATGAACATCAAATTGCAGATTTGATTCCTTGAAGACAAAAACATCTACAGAGCCCCTGAAGGGACATTTGTGAAGGAAAAGAAAATCTTGTGTGTGTGTGTGTGTGTGTGTGTGTGTGTGTTTTCAGTTTTCACACATTTTGTTTCTAAAGTAAAAGGACATGGTTTGTTCTGTCATCATGTTCATTTCATGTTTTCTTTCCAAATAAATGTACACGTCAGAATTTTCTGTTTTCACAAAAGGTTTTCCAATATTGGCAAAATTATCACGTGGACGCTTTTTTGTGCAGAAATTTTTCCAGTATGTGATTTTTACGTTCTTTTTTGTTTCTTGTATGGCAAAGGAGCTCCGTAAACATCAGATCAGTTATTAGTTTAAAAAAACAAAAAAAAAACATTGTTCATTACATCATAACGCCGAGAACGGACACATAAAACGTGACCTCGCTGCACAGGAGGAGCAGGAAAAGCCGAAAGTGGACACGTGAAGCGGATCTGAATGCGCAGGATGTGCACGAACCAAGCGACAGCGTTTACTGTCCCGTGTAAAAACGCAAACGCGCTCATACGGGATGCGCCGCTACACCGTTCAGGTTCCACAAGGTTCCGTAACTACACACTTAAAGTCTCGAAGCAGTAAAAGATTCTTCAGTGGTTCCTCTGGGGAAAGGTTTAAAAAGGTTCTACGTGGAACCGTACAGCAGAGTGGAGCTCTTAAATACCCGTAAGCTTTTACAGCCTGTTAGCTGCTCATTGCGGTCTTTTCACTAACAGGCTGTAGATATTACAAATGACTCTTTAAGGGTTTGAACTTTGAACTCTTTCTGATAACAGAACTTTGTGTTCTACAGTTTTACATGGAACCTTAAAGCTTTCCCCAGAGGAACCCTTAAACCTGCAACATATTCTACAACACACTATACACACCGCTCAGGCTTGACGGTGACCTCTGACCGTGTAGCTACACGTGCACAGTACACACGTGTTCACTGCATCAGAACTCTCCTCTCTCTCTCTCTCTCTCTCTCTCTCTCTCTCTCTCGCTCTCATTTTTAACCTGGTTTCTGTCTCGTTCTCCCTCCACCTCTCCTGACCCTATTTCCTCTCCCTCAGTCTTGTTTTCCTTCCCTCGACTGCCGTGAGCCCTCATTCCAGGCCACGTAAACGAACAGCGCCAGGACCACGTGAACGGCCACCACGGCCAAGATGGCAGCATAGAAGTAGCTGTCGTTGCTGGAGTAACCCAGAGATCCTGAGGACGAGGAGAGAGAGAGAGAGAGAGAGAGAGAGAGGATTAAATCACAGGGTTATCATAATGCATGTCAGCTGTAAATGGTGGGAGCGTAAACGAACCTTCAAACAAATATTTTTTAGAGGCGAAGTAGAGTCCGATGGGCAGAGTGATCATCAGGATGGTGAAAAACAGCAAAGTCTTCAGTACCGCTAATAACGATCCATCACTCCTGGTGGAGAGAGAGAGAGAGACAGAGAGAGATAGACAGACAGACAGAGCGACAGACAGACAGAGAGAGAGACAGACAGAAAGAGAGACAGACAGACAGACAGAGAGAGAGACAGAGAGAGAGAGAGACAGAGAGAGAGACAGACAGACAGACAGACAGAGAGAGAGACAGAGAGACAGAGAGAGAGACAGACAGACAGACAGAGAGAGAGACAGAGAGAGAGACAGACAGACAGACAGAGAGAGAGACAGAGAGAGAGAGAGACAAAGAGAGAGACAGACAGACAGAGAGAGAGACAGAGAGAGACAGAGAGAGAGAGAGACTCATTTCAGCTACTTATCAGGTTTGTGATGTAACAATAATACAATAAAGAGCTGATCGGTGGATGAATGTTTAAGACTTTTCTTTTGAAGGACAATCCCAAAGAGGAATCCATATTTGGCAAAAAAAAAAAAGAAAAGAAGAAGTATTAATTAATGAGATTTTTGTGGTCGGATGTCATGTTCGAGTCTCAGGAAGTGATGATTAGAGTAAAATATTATGACTATAAAAGCTCCAGTATAAAGATGTGCACCAGCTTACAGCTGTTTATTTATTTATTTATTTATTTATTTACGGAAATTAAGATCACAGACACAGCTTAGGGCACAATTCAAACTGCATGCAAAAAATCTTGAATTATTAAATGTGCTCTTTTCCAAAAGGTTTATGTAACTGACATTTAACCCTTGTAATAAACAGATTTTTCCAGAAGCTCATTAAAAGCACGTGCACTACATGCAGTACAGTTCCTCTATGGAGTCTCCCAGCTTGTTCAATAAACACCTCTCCCTCGTTCAGAAATTATCTCTGAAAACAATACATTTTCTCACCTTATTTCCTTTAAATAAAATATCTAACTAGTGTTTATCCCCATAATAAACCGCTGGGTTAATTTCACTGCTGCTAACATGCTAAGCTACTGTTCATCTGTCATTAAAGCATGATTAAAGTTACCCTCTGCTGTCTATCACAGGTCCGGACCTGGAGCTGAGAGACGCCTTGTCGTAGTTCTGCATCCCGGCTTTATATAATAATCTACAAACGTAATTAATTTACTGCATAAACAACTGCGCGCGACGGAACGCCAGGGAAACGAGAGGACGTTAGTTCCGGGTGTGGTCATGTGACTCTGAAGTCACGTGTTGGTGCTCTTATTATACGCCACCACTAGGGGGAGACAGAGGCTGTGTTTTACACTGTAATGCACATACTGTGAGAAAGAAAGAAAGAAAAAGCTGAAGAAAGAAAGAAAGAAAGAAAAAGATGGAGAAAGAAAGAAAGAAAGAAAGAAAAAGATGAAGAAAGAAAGAAAGAAAGAAATGGAGAAAAAGAAAGATACAAAGAAAGAAAGAAAGACAGAAAGAAAGGAAAAGATGAAGAAAGAAAGAAAGAAAGAAAGAAATGGAGAAAAAGAAAGAAAGAAAGAAAGAAAGAAAAAGATGAAGAAAGAAAGAAAGAAAGAAAGAAATGGAGAAAAAGAAAGATACAAAGAAAGAAAGAAAGAAAGACAGAAAGAAAGGAAAAGATGGAGAAAGAAAGAAAGAAAGAAAGAAAGAAAGAAAGA
>JAQQZR010000017.1:14163069-14183332 GCA_030068235.1 Notoglanidium macrostoma | reverse complement strand
AAAGAAAGAAAGAAAGAAAGACAGAAAGAAAGGAAAAGATGGAGAAAGAAAGAAAGAAAGAAAGAAAGAAAGAAAGAAAAAGATGAAGAAAGAAAGAAAGAAAGAAAGAAAGAAAGAAAGAAAGAAAGAAAGAAAGAAAGAAAGAAAGAAAGAAATGGAGAAAAAGAAAGATACAAAGAAAGAAAGAAAGAAAGAAAGAAAGAAAGAAAGACAGAAAGAAAGGAAAAGATGGAGAAAGAAAGAAAGAAAGAAAGAAAGAAAGAAAGACAAAGATGGAGAAAGAAGGAAAGAAGGAAAGAAAGAAAGATGTAGAAAGAAGGAAAGAAGAAAGAAAGAAAGAAAGAAAGAAAGAAAGTACACACTACACTACACTACACTACAGTAGTAACCGTGTACTAGGAACTAGGAAGTGGAATTTTCACTGGAATTGTGCCAGTGCAGTTATAGTAAATATAAACACTTTTGGAATGTAACTCAGGTAACTATGATATAAACATAAATAAATGTTCCCTGTAACAGTACAGTATGATTGATTGCACACAGTTATACAGGACTCACACTAGGAAACGTGTAAACTTCACACTTCAAAATTACGATACAATTTCGGTCGATGATATTTGATATTTGACGCTCCCACTGAATCTGCTACATATGATGCGGTTTGATTCAGCAGCCTCCGATCGATCTGTGACCAACTTTGATGATGACGTAGAGAAAGACTACTTTAAACGTCAGATTCGTGTGCAAATCACTTCACTAGCTTGTTAAATTATTTACGCATTAGTTTAAAAATGTGAATACTTTTCTAACACACCTGTTTTGTCTTTTTTTGAGCATTGCTTTGTGATTAATTGAATCGTTGCCTTATTAATCACTACGTCGTTACAGCCCTAACGTTTGCTAAATGGTTTCTGACTATAAGGGAAAAAATGACAGAAAATTGCAATGCAACCGGAAAATGACTTATGATATTTAATGTTCAGCATCAGTGCATGCAACGAAACACACCCACTTGGGGTAAAAAGACAATTTCCTTTTAAACACAAGTTTAATAACAGCACAGACAAAACACTGATTCTGAGCTACAATTTATGATCATTAAAAAAATAATAAAAAAGCAACAGTCGGTTTGTCTTGAGAGAAATCAGTCTTCATCCTCCATAGTTACTAAGTAAAGCCATGTTTTTGGCCGAGACTCGAAGGCCTCAGAGATATTTCTGAAGTGTTTTAACAACACCATCATTTCCTTATCTTTCTCCAGATCTGATAATCAAAACTTCCCCTGAAGCCCGAAGATCAAAACTAATCTCGAACGTGGCTTGAGGAACAGCAGCTTCACATGACCCAAATTGTTTTTGTTAGCATTAGCATTAGCTATCATTAGCATCAGATAGTGAGAGAACTCTGCTACATATAACTCAGATTGTGTACAGTTGTTAGAACACTTAGGTCTGTCCGCCCTTCCATTTATTAACGTTGAGGCTACCCCTTTATAGACGAGCCTCCATCAGATTGTTGTGGTTGTTGCTGGTAACTGGTGTGTTTATAGACCGTGGTGTTGCATTGGAAGCTGTTGAAAAACAGAGTTCAGAAAGAGAATCTGGCGTACGCTAGTTTGTGCACTGCTTACGAAAGGGTTATGTAACTTGCTACTTGTTTGGATTGGAAATGTCAACCTGTAGTCTTCAGTTACAGTCTTTACTTCAAGCACTTGTCAAATGACCACCAAATTCCAAACTCCACTCATTTTGCATACCGGTGTGCAGGTAAGCCACTCCACTTACATTTAACACCATCTCCAAAGGTGAGCATCCAGCAGGTTGTTACTGGGAGAGGTGATTACTTAGATGAAGGTCCATCCATTATCTGTACTTCTTATCTCTCCTCTCACGGTTGGGGGAAAAAGAAGCCAATCCCAGCTGGCTTCAGGCAAGAGGCAGGGTACACCAATCTGTCCAAGGCTAACACAGAGATGAACCATTCAAACACACATTCACATCTATGGGCAATTTAGAGTAGCCAGCTGACCTAATCTGCATGTCTTTGGACTGTGGAAGGAAACCAGAGCACCCAATGGAAACCCATGCAAGCATGAGGAGAACTTGCACAGAAAAGCCCTAGTCAGCCACAAAGTTTGAACCATTGTGCCGCCCTTAGATGGCGATGTAAACCTGAAGTCTATAGTCCTTAGAGACATCTGTCTTTCAGCATTAGATATCCAACAAATACTTGCTAATAACAGTTTTGCCTATTTTCAAACAAGGTGACCAGTTAAGCTCCACCCCATCAAGGGTGAGCCTCCACCAGGATGTTGTTGGTCCCAGCTGGAGATTGCTTGCTTCTAATGGCCTCAGTGTTGCATCGGGAGTTATCAGGGAACAGAGCTCGGCGGGGGCAAAGTGACAGGAGGATCTGTTTGTACTCGCGGCGAAAGTTCTGGTTAAGAAGGCCATAAACGGCAGCATTCAGGCAGCTGTTGAAGTACGCCAGGAAGTAACTGCTGACGAAGAGCCACTCGGGTACCTTTGGTGCCACGTTGACTGGGTCCAGTGCAACAGCCAGGCCAATGAAGTTGAGCGGCGCCCAGCACACAGCGAAAAGTACAAACACTACGAACATGGTTATAAAGTGGCGAAGGTCAGCGGCCCGTGCCCAGGGTCTGGGCCGCACACGCCCTTTCACCCTGATCACCAGTATCCAGATACGAAGGTAACAGAAGGACACGACGGCTAGCGGGATCAGGAAGTGGACCAGAACCACACACACCGTGTATGAAGAGCTAACGGTTTGCGTAAACGTGCAGGAGAAGACCCGGTGGTCGTAGGTAAGTGAACCGAGCAGGAAGTTAGGCAGCGTTGCGATGGCACTCAGGAGCCACGTAAGACTCACACACAGACAAGTGTTGCGACGTGTGTAGTAGCGCTCGTAGTGCAGCGTGTGGCAGATGTAGCAGTAGCGGTTGATGGCAACGGCTGTGATGTTGAAGACGGAGCCGATGACGCCGAGGCCCAGAACGAAGCCGCTCAGCTGGCACTGCACCGCGTCCAGCGTCCAACCACCATGGAAGATAGCCAGCAGGGCCAGGGGGTATGGGTACAGCGCCACCACCAGGTCAGCCACAGAAAGGCTCACCACAAAGATGTTCCCTGACAGAAAATAAGAAGAAACCCATATTAAGTCAGGCAAAGCATTCAAGAAATTCAAGCAATTTTTGGTCATGAATCGTAATACTTCAGGGCATGTTTTCTTGTTAAACATATGCAAATAGCTATGTATATTATATATGAGATATTAATTAATAATAACTGGTCAATTAACGCCAGAGGAATGCTGAGGTGTTCACAGACGGTTCTAAAGAACCCTTAACTATCCAATGAACCTTTGAGCGATCCGCTGGTTACTAAAGACGTGTTAACAAATTGTTTCATGTGAATTTTCTTATATCAGTTTAACAAATATTTGCTATAAAAATAGAGTAAAATAAATATAATATTTAATATAAGAATAACCCTGATAATCCAGTAACCACTGTCTTTGTATTGAGCTTGGTGCCCGCAGCTTCCTGATCAGATGCTGTTATCTAGAAAAAGCATGCTGTGTTTTTTTTTTCTCCGGGCACAGGGTTCTGAGTTGATGCATACATAAGGACAAGTGCTGTTTTCTCTCTTTTACTGCTCCGGGGCGCGCAAAGAATGGGAATGATCGATGAGAAAACAGAGTCTGCTTTATTACCCAATAATCACGCTCTCAATCGCAATGACAAGCACCAAGACAAGACCAAGAGAGGACAAGAGATAGAGAGGGAGGCATAGAAAGGATGACAGAAATGTTTGGTGGTAGATTTGATGTAGTCTGTGAGGTCATGACGGCGTAACATCGTCAGTGAATGATGCTTTAAGACAGCCATCCTATAACATTGTACTATTACCTCCGAAACATTCTGCTTTGTTAAAATGATTAAAGCTATGCTCATTTCTGATTGCAATTCTGCTTCTCTCTTCATTGCTCTGTTTACTCGACTGGTTGATCTTTGCCTACTTGACTACGAGTCGATCTTATTATTTGGATTGTTAAATAAAGATAAACATTTTACTCACACTTACATCCACCTGTTTCAGAACTCATGAAAGCAGGACGGTGTTTGATATGGCACTGTGAATATTTTCTCAGAATAACTCACAAGCTACAGTATGGAAATTCTGTATAGTGTAGTAGCACTTGGGATGGTGTGCAGATAACATCGCCACCTTGTGGACATGACTTTATAAACCTCTCTATGTACAGTATGAGTGCTCCAGTACTGCAGGTAGTGTCAGTATTAAACAGACAATTCCTGACAATTTCCACAACTACAGGAAGCCACTCTTCAAATTCATCCATTTTGGAATGGCTCAGTTCAAGGCTTGGTCGTGTACGTAGACAGTAAGACCGGACGCACCACTCCATAGAGTTTGAATTGAGAGAAATGAAGCCAAATGGAAGCTACTTCCTGGTGATCCTCTCGCTGACCATTTGTCTACTGCGTGCTGATGTAAGGCATATAAAAGGACAGAACGATTCAGAAGTAAAGTTTTTTGCTGTCAAAAAAAAGTTGAAAATAAATGGAAGTCAATGGAAGGCTAAAACTAAGTAGGCCTCTCACTCTCCCATGCAGGATACGCATTCTGAACACTCGGGTACCGCCTTGGTCATGTTTAGCCTCCACACAGCATCCGTTTATGCCTAGATTACGTCATAAACGTCAAATTTATAGAAATCAGTTGAACGTTATTTCCACATGAAGTACACCAACGTGTATCTTTGTTAATGAACACGACCTTTCTATGTCCCGTGAGCTTCATATCTGACTGCTACCATGAAAATAAAAACTGCCCACTCTTGAGAATTTTTTTTTAATGGCTCTCTGTATTCTTACTGTTTTGTAATGAGCAGCTCATTAGATGGACTTTCCAAACCAAACTGTCTTAAATCAAACCCTGGAGTCTGGCAGGATCGTGAGCCGAGTGAAAATCCAATTCACAAATGTTCCAGCAGCCACGGCGGCTGTTCACGTCCGCTGTGTCTCTCGTCTGGCTACATATAACACCAAATCAAAGGGAGAGCTTTTATTTTTGCAAGTGCTTTGGGGTAAATCTCAGTACCGTTGCATGAAAGAAGGCAAACAAAACTAAAAGACTTATCAAGTGACTTAAGCTGCGAGGCTGTCTGAGATCACGGCATGCAAAACACTGTCTCCTTTTAAATACATGATGGATAGACATGCATTTTGCCTTTCCTCTTCCTGATGAGCCCAGATTTTCATATGTGGAGTCTTTGAGCATCTGTGCAGGCGACGGCTACTTTAACAGATGTACTAGGCTAATTGTTAGCCCTTAGCTGAGAGTTTATTTGGCAGTAAAACAGATGATATATTGTACAATAGATAAAGAACAGCAGACAGACACTGGGAGCTTTAAAGGAGGCCTGAATTATGAAGAGACTTATCTGTACCCAGGAAATAGCAGAAATACAGGGACGAATACAAGGACAGCTCCACTGCTGGAGATGATGTATAACGTTAATCTCTCTCTCAGAGTGAAGTGCTGATTGGGTTTTGGGGTTTATCTGATGTCATCTGTCTCCAGTGGTGAAATTCAGCAGTACAGTTGAAGAAGGTTGGACGGCTAATGAGAGACACTTGGAGAGCATTTCTCACAGAGATTTCTTTAGTGTGTAGGTACAAGCACTGGGGAAATGGTTGCCTTTCTCCTGAAAGAACCATAATAACCTCCATAAGAATAAACAATGCCTCTTGTGGGGTTTTTTTTTTTATTCAGAAAGATGCAAGCCTCGTTACCTTGTTTGTAACTCAATCGTTGAGCACGGATTCAGGAAAAGCGATCCATTTTTCCTTAAGAACTTGCTGTTATAAGAAAATGTATTAGTTTGAAAAACGGAAGCCGGTCAAAAACTTGTTAAAAGTGTAAATTCTCCACGGGTAGCACCAGTCTCTTATAGACTTTACCTCCATGTACACAAATTACACCTAAACTTCACAAACAGCGCATGTGCTAATTAGTAAGACATCGCACACTCCGAATTTAGTCCGAAAAATGTCACTTTGAAGGGTTAAAATTCAGGTACGGGATAGTTGAACATGCACTCGAAGAATTAGGGTTCTTCAAGGGTTCTGTGGATTGTTCCCAATCTGTGTCGGCCCAATCTTCCTAAAGTGGTTCCATTTGGAATTCTCTCAATGGGGAAACACCGAGAGACTTCTCCAAGATCGGAGAGACCTGGGAGAGATTTCCTTGGGATTGGAAAGACTCAGAAAGACCTCACCGAAACGTGGAAGACTATGGAGAAAACTTGGAGAGATGGATCTGTGATTGGAAAGATATTCCTGAGATCACACAACTTTTAGAAAGATATCCTGAAGATCGGACAGACCTTGGCGAGCCAGCAGACAGGAGGCTTTTGTCAGGATGGTGTTAGTTTAATCAGGACAGTAATATAGAGATGGGACATGGAGTAATATCCAGCACTCTCACTTACATTTATATACTAATTCTCTGAGCAGTGATACATGGCTGACCGTTGATGAGCTACTCGACTGAAACTGATCCTCAGCTGTCATTAAGCCTCAGACTGCAGAGAAATATCAGACCTCATCAGCTGATGCTGCGGTCAGAAGAGCGAAGAATCGATTTCCACAGAGAGAGCAGCTTCCAACTGACTCAAACATTCCCAAATGAGGACAACAAATCGGCTTTGTGCTGGAGTGGATTTTGTCTGGTTTGTAAATGTAATAAATATAAATGTGTTCTCTCAACTGGGATTTTAGACTCCGCTGTCTAACACACTCTAGACAGTTTACTGGCACTATTCAGTTTAACTGTTAATTAGATTATTAAAGTAACTCTCGTAGTCCTGACTACACTATAATACACTAAAATATGCAATAATATAGTATGCCACATTATGGCATACTAAGACATTAATAACCCTTTACTATTTAACCAAGTAGTAAAAACGTTTAGCTACGTATTAATAGGTTGTGCGAGGTAAGAAGAAATTCATACGCAATAACGTAGAGTTTGTGTTGCATACTTACCCAGTTAATGCATACATACTTTGATTTAAAGGTTTATTACAGGTTAATTGGATAATTAATGGTTCTTAGCCACCAAGAATGAGCTCTACTTCAAAATCTACTTCTTACAGAAAATCCCTTTTTAGGTTCTAATTGTTTAAGAGTATAAATGAAACATGATATCATGCTGGAGGAATATTGTGTAAATAATATCAGAACATGTTTAGTAACCCCCACAACTCCCCTTCCACACGCCTTAGCATTATGAATCATGGTTTGTTGTTATGTAACAGACCTCTCCTTACTATGTAATACTCATTATGTAACGCTGCATCATCAACATTAAAAACGCAATACAATATGATGAGCTTTATCTATGTATGACAGTACTGTGTGTGTGTGTGTGTGTGTGTGTGTGTGTGTGTGTAGGTGTCATATGTTTTCATAACGACCAATCAGCGGCATCATGAGGCCTGAGGCACTCTGTCTCGACGAAGGATGGAGTCAATTAGCCGAAAACTATGAGCTGAACGTCTGATCTCACAGCCGTGTCTAATCTAATCTAACATCTCATAGTTTTCAAATGTGTAGCTGGTAAAGGAACAGTTAAACTAAAAATTCAATTCTTTAAAACCTACTAAGTCGATCAGCCAAGTTTGGTGTCTGATGTTTGCCCGATAGCTATGACTAATGTTCCTGAGATGTAACAGGACTCGATGTCCTGTTTCCATTTTTAAATCGAACAGTTAAAGCATGCTCTTTGGTACAACCCTGTTTGGATGGTATTAGCTTTACATGGTGAGGTAAGATGTTATCGGAGTATCTCTGGAATTTTAGTGCTGTCGGAATCCCTGGTTTTTTTTTTTGTTTTTTTTCCCAGATGTGTCCGGAACGATTCCACCATGTGTTACCTTCTAGATGATCAGTAGAAATACCCCAGTGTAATACGTACACAAGGGCTGGTCCAGTAAAAACTTTAATTAGACTTTAATCAAAGGTTTTTCTAGAGGATTTAACTGCAGGAACATGAACAAGACAAATGATACAAGAAACAGACCTAAGGTTTTCCTGAGACTCACCCTTATACTATATCCTGCCTATACATCCTTATATTCCTGCTTCATGCCCGGTGTTCCAGGATACTGATGCTGATGAAAGTTAGGACGAGTGCAAAAGAACAGAAACGGACTTCACACTTCTTCTTGCAAAGATGAACACTGTGGTGCAAATTTCATTCTGGAATAAAACTCTTGAACTCAGCACTGTGGTTCAGCTGGAGAGAATGAAAACTGTGAAAGCTGCTGCTTCATATAGTCTATCACGGGTTCTCCATGATGCGGAGTGTGATGTGTTGCGTAATGTTGAATGCTTTCTCTCTACCTGCGTTCCTGAGCTTCTTGTTGCGGTAGACGGACAGGATGACCAGCGCGTTTCCCACCACATCAGCCACGATGGTGAAGATGAGGATCCCGGCCAGAGTCGCAGCCACAGCGGCGGAGACGTGCCCTGGGTCCGGCGGCGGGGACGCGCACTCGGCGCAGCTCGCGTTCACCTTCAGCGCCATGCCTCCGCGCACTACCCTAGCCTACTACTGAGTGCTGCTATTCATCTTTATATACAGACTACTGTGCTATTTAGTACGAAAGTGCGCTTTACCTTTTGGGATAGCTGAAATACCTGCGTACTACATTTACTTACTATAATTATACGCCGCGCGCTTTGGAAACGTCGCCATGGCGACTTGTGAGCACCAGCAGCGTTCATGACGTATTATTTCACTGCCCTGCTGTTTAGTATGGAAGCATTGGGAGTAATTTAGGATTTAGGAGGAGTGGAGGGGCAATAACAGTGTGCCTTGCGAAAGTATTCACCCCCTTGGAGTTTTTTCTCATGTTTTGTGGCATTACAACCTGGAGTTCAAATGTATTCTTTTTTTTAATTTTATGTAACAGACCTAACAAAATAGCAAAATTGTTGATGTGGAATAAAAAAAAAAAACCCTACTTATAGAAAAATAAAAACTGACAAGTTGTGAGTGAATATGTATTTAACCCTTTGTTGTGAAACCCTTAAATAAGATCTGGTCAAATCCATTAATTTGTTGATTAAGGTCCACCTGTGTGCAATCAAAGTGTCACATGATCTGTCACATGATGCAGGTATGTCAGTTAAAAAAATAAGAAAACACATTTGGAGTTCACCAAACAGCCTGTGGCAGACACATGAAGAAGGTTCTCTGGTCAGATGAGACGAAAATAAAACTTTTTGGCCATCATGGGAAACATTATGCGTGGCACAAACCCATCTCCCATCACCCTGAGAACAGCATTCCCAAAAAGACCAAGGGGGGGTGAATACTTTCACAAGGCACTGTAAGAGTATAAGAATATGCTGTTGTTGATGAAAAACACTTATAGCAACCCTTTAGAAGTTTCTAGTGGTTTTGTAATTGTTATGTTTATGAAAAGTAGTTAAAATAGAAGAGGTGGTAATACTCGTAACAGTTTAATAGCGGACCTGAAGTACTGAAGTGTCTAATAGTCACTACTGTGGTCCTACGCTCCCGTTCAATAGGTTTCCTGATCTGTGATATTTGCAGTAATCTGTAAAGTTTTTGCACATTAGGTTTTCTGTCAGGAAACAAGAAAGCATTGATGTACAGCCAATGAAATAAAATAAAAAAAACTCACTTAATTCAGATGGGAGGAGGTTTAAGGAAAACAGTCAGGATTATACTTAAACAATACTTTTTTTTTCCAGCATAAATGCAAAATAGTGGATCCTACGTTCATGGTCAATTAATGCAGACCCAACTATTCATTAAGAGTAAACATATTCCACATTCTCTTCATTGTATGATGTAATTCTTTTTATTTAATAGCTCACCATTTAATGATCAGTAAAGGTGTGAATGATGCGAATTACTACAAAAGATCACGACAGCTAACAGAAGCCCCTCTTGTGACTCTGGTGGCTAAAAAAAAGCAATATGTGGGATTTTCCAAGGATGAGGTCCTGTAGATGATGCAGAAAATTTTAGAGAGAAAAAAGAGGCTTTTCAAAGTAGCTCACATCACCGAAAGCAGAGCAATAAGGCCAAGCCTCAGGGAAAGGCTTCCCAAACGATTTCTGTCAGCTGAATTCCTTCAACCCCTAAATGATTTGTCTCCACTGAGATTTATTCAGGCTAACATCAAGTAAAACTTTTGTAATAGACTGTATTACAATTTTGAGTAAGGGGAATATTTACATAGATGGAAATGACAACTTTATTAATATCAGGTGGAAAGGGCTATGATGAAAGGGGTATGATGTTTATTGTTCTGCAAACAATAAAAGAAGGCAAGGAAAGCAACAGGATTAGAAAAACAGTCAAATAAACCTGAGACAGGTTGAAGGAACTTTTTGACCAGGAAGTGTATATCAATAGTGACACTGTGACCAGTGATGAGACTGAGATTAATTTTCTTTTTTGTTTGTTTGTTTGCTCTGTTTTGATAATACTTGATAATACATGGTAATAATTGATGGTACATCATGATGATTTTCTTCCTAATTGTTTTTAAAATAATAGAAATGATATGTAGTTTAACCACAGTAACTACCAATAACTGCCATTGATCTAATATAAATGACTAGAATCATTTACAAATATCTGTATTATTATTATTATTATTATTATTATTATTGTTGTTGTTGTTGTTAGTCTAAAAACGGCCCAACATTTAGGCACACGAAAAAACGAATTCGGATTCGAATTTAAACATTACATTTGAATTTTAGTAAAAAATTTACTAGCTTCAACACATCTGGCCATACACACGTATTTCATCCTTTACGCCGCTAACTAACTATCTACGTAATTTCCGCCATGAAAAGCCAATAAGACTCAGTTGAGCTGTTCGAAACTGATTCGCACCAATCAGAAGGCTCGAAGTCTTTTGCGTCACGTGAGTGACTGCTGTATGATCCAATTAGAATCCTGAATAGCCAATCACGACCCGTTACTAAAGAAACCTAGTTCGGTTGTGACTTGCTCCTCCTCTCCTGCTCTTTGTGGTCGAGGCTACTTTTGTGCGTGCGACCGGTTTTTAAAGGAATATTTACAGTCGGTTAAGGTGAGGATGCCTTTATCCGTTTGACAAAAAACGATAAAGTGCACATGTTACCTTTTAAACGAGGTATCGGGATTGTTAGCACTCTGTAATCACTCGATCGCTAGCAAGTTTTTATAGGCGAATCAAGGAGCCGCTGTTCGGGTTAGCATTACTGGTTAGCTACGAATGCTAATAAATTATGATCTTGAGATTGTGTATTAAGTCGGAAATCTATCAATAGGATTAATGAACTATTTAAAAACAGCCTTAGTGTGCTGAAATACATCTGACTGGTTTGATGAATAAAATCTGTTCACTGTTTATTTACATGCAGCTTTTTATTGGCTGAAGCTCGAATGGGACTGTAAGCTGAATGTCGTGCACTATCCGGGGTGCAAAGAAATCAGTACTTCAAACTGAAGTTATTAAGAGTAAGCAGATACCGAGATCTGTTTGAAATCTAACCTGGTATAAGCAAGCTTGAAAAATACATAATTAAATATTCTATGAGCCAATAAAGATCCGTATTCGTAGCTTTAAACATCCAAACAAAGGATGCAAACATTTTTTAGGCTGTTTATACATTTCTTGAATGTTGTATTCTTGCATGAGAGATGGAGTCGAATGAAGGCTTTGACTGATATTTGATTAGAAATTCTACATTTTATTGACGTCCCTGGCATGATGGCCGCCATGTTTGGATCACGTGACCACAAGAGCTGAAAACTGATTCTAATTCGCGTGCAAATGTGCATCAGCTTTCTGCTCACGTGATCCCAAATCATCCCAAGTCGTATGTGTTTTATAAACGTTGCCTGGTGCTGTTCGCTTTCAGATGCAAGGAAACCGAGGAGGCCGTCCCGATCAGCACAACCACGGCCCTATGAGGCAGCAGCCGAACCTGCAGCACGACAGGAGGCCTCCGGGAACGGACAGCAATGGGCAGCACACGGACGGCAGTGAACAGCCCAGCCCTAGTACGAACCCGCTTGCTGCGCTGTCGTGAAGCCGGCTTTGTTTCACGGATTTGTTGTCGCAGGTGAACATCTTTATCTTGACGTGTGTGTTGTTTTCCAGATGCTGGTCTGACCATCGACCTGACGAGCTTTAAGAAGCCCGGTGAGAAGACGTACACGCAGCGCAGCCGGTTGTTCGTGGGTAACCTGCCCGCCGGCACCTCTGAAGAGGAAGTGGAGAAGCTTTTCTCCAAATATGGCAAACCCTCCGAGATCTTCATCAACAAGGACCGTGGCTTTGGGTTCATCCGCCTGGTAAGAACAGCAGCTGAGCCCCGAGTGAACGCGTGCAGAACCCTGTTTTCTGATGTGTAGTTAATTGCTAAGAAGAGCTTTTTCAATGTATCGATGTCTCCAGGAAACTAAAACCCTTGCGGACATCGCCAAGGCCGAGCTGGACGACCTGATGTTCCGCGGCCGTCAGATCCGCGTGCGCTTTGCCACTCACGGTGCTGCGCTCTCAGTGAAGAATCTGCCTCAGTTTGTATCCAACGAGCTGCTGGAGGAAGCCTTCTGCATGTTCGGCCCCGTCGAGCGCGCCATCGTGATCGTGGACGACCGCGGCCGGCCCACTGGGAAGGGCATCGTGGAGTTTGCTAACAAGCCCTCGGCCCGGAAAGCCCTGGACCGCTGCTCTGACGGAGCCTTCCTCCTCACCTCGTTAGTGCCACTGCAACATTTTTACATTTACTCCTGGTAGGAGGTTAAACCTGCCAGTCAGATCGATATGTGTCCTTATGAAGGAACCGTGTGTGCAATTTCACTTGTATGTGGCGTTTTTTTTTTTTTTCTTTTTTTTTTTAAAGAAGGTAAATTATTTTATTGGGTTATGTTTTCTTGCGGATACAAACTTTTGCACACGGCTGCAAAATGAAAATCTATCAGCACGTGTTCGGTTGTGTGTGACAGTGTTTGTGTGATTCCAGGTTTCCTCGGCCTGTGACGGTGGAGCCGATGGATCAGTTGGATGAAGACGAAGGGCTTCCAGAGAGACTCGTCAGCAAAAACCCACAGTACCACAAGTGAGTCTCTCTCTCTCTCACTCACTCACTCTGTCTCACTGAAATAGTTGTTGAAATGTGGAAAAAAATAAACCTCATTATAGTCATTTAGGTGACCAATCAGAACAAAGCTAGCTAAATCAACAAGCTACTTAACATTAGCGTAACATCGTTCAGCATGTTTTGTTGAAACATTAGGTTCATGATGTAAAAAAAATGTCATGTTGAAACAAGGCACAGGTCTCTGTGTACACACACACACACACACACACACACACACACACACACACACACACACACACACACATACCACTCGTCTGTGCGCTTGACTAATACTGCAATCTCTCTTATCCCGTGTGTGTGTGTGTGTGTGTGTGTGTGTGTGGGGTCAGGGAGCGGGAGCAGCTCCCGCGCTTCGCCCAGCCCGGCTCGTTCGAGTACGAGTACGCCATGCGCTGGAAGGCTCTGATGGAGATGGAGAAGCAGCAGTTTGAGCAGGTGGACAGGAACATCAAGGAGGCGCAGGAGAAACTGGAGCAGGAGATGGAGGCGGCCAGACACGAGCACCAGGTCATGCTCATGAGACAGGGTGAGTCCCACAGCTGCCTTCACTTCTCACACGCACACACACTCCCTCGTTCACTCCATCCCTCACTTCCCTCGTTTAATCCCTCCATCTTTCACTTATTTACTTCCTGCCTCCTTTGTGCTCTTGTCTTCACTTTTTCGTCTCTTTCTCCTTTTCTGACTCGCTTCTTCACTTTCATCCCTTCTTTTCCTCTTTTACTCCGTAACTTCCTTCTTCATCCGTCAACTTTGCCCACCTGCCCTTTTTGGTCCTCCCTTTCATCTCTCTCCCATTTTCCTCCCCAATTAATTTTCTTGCGTTCCACCTGCGTACTCTCACATGCTTCTGTTTACTACTTTCACTGTAATTCCGTTCGCTCTGTCCATCCCCCATTCTTTCCTCCTCCCTTCTTTCTTTACTCACTCCACATACTGCCTAGTTAGTCACAGCGTAGAGTGTCTCACGTTCTTATTCTCTCCCTCTCGCTCTGTCTGGCTCAGATCTGTTGAGGAGGCAGGAGGAGCTGAGGCGCATGGAGGAGGCACATAACCAGGAGGTGCAGAAGAGGAAGCAGTTGGAGCTGCGTCAGGAGGAGGAGCGGCGCCGCAGGGACGAGGAGCTCCGGGCTCACACCGAGGAGCTGATGAGGAGACAGCAAGGTGCTGGAGCAAACTTCAACGAGAAGGTGTGCACACGCACGCGCACACACACACACACTAGTTAGTTTTACATGATGAGAGATATCACCTGGTGTGGGTGTTTGTACTGTCTTGTTGACCAAAAAGCCCAAATTCAATGTCCGAGTTCTCATCATTCTCACTGTGAAGAGAAGAGATCGAGAGCTGATCCACTCCGACTCTGGTTTACGTCACAGCGACACCCAGTGTTCAAATCAGATACACAATCTGATCTTTCAAATGAAAATAAAAGATAAAATGCAGAAGCAGCTGTTAAAACTCTGAGCTTCAACATGAATCACTCTGATTAGACAGTTTAGTGCTCAATGTTAGACATTCTGTCTTCTACGTCTCCTCAACACTCGTTTGTTTTTGTCTTTTTTCGTCACAGAGGGAGCAGGACATGCGGATGCACATGGGAGGTGAGACTCGACTGCACAACTCTCTGATCTGACAACGCAATTCCTCCTCTTTCATCCCTCGGTTACATAACTCGGGACGCATCCTCATATCTCCCCTCGTTGTCCGACTTCCTCTTCTTTCACGTCCTCCCTCCTTCAGTCGTTTTTGTTCCCCCTCCAGATTTAATTCATCCTTCCGCTCCTTCTTACAGGACCTCCTCCTTTTACATTCTCTCTTCCTCCCTGAACAGTGCATTCCCCACTCTTTCCTTTATTTATTTATTTACGTACTTGTTCAGCCTTCTTTCAGCTGCCACTAACGCTAATAATTGTTGCCACTTTTTATTCTAAATTCTTTTCTTTAACGGTTTACGGATTGTGCTCTTTCTGGGGTCAAAGGTCAAGGCCTTCCCATGAACAGGACCTCAATGGGAGGAAACCCCACACCAGGAGGAGCGTCCAACATGGCTGCCAACGAGGTATGATGTAGCAACGTACATAAAGCAGCGCGATATTTAAATGAACTCACTCTCTGAGAACCGAGAAATTCTCACGCTTCTCTTTTTATTTAGTAATTTTTGTCTCTTTACAGGGTGCTGGAGGAAACCCTGGTGGACTTCCTCTGCCGTTCCCTCGTCCTGGTCCACCTGTCGACTACAAACGGCGTCGATTCTGAGAGCCCAGGACACGCACGTCGCTGTTTGTTTTTTTTTTTTTTATTTTTTTTTTTTTGGGTTCATTATTTTTTTACACACACACGCACGCACGCACACATACACATACTGTACAATATTTTTAAGTCCAGCCAGTGAATTTAGTAGTTTCATCACAAACACATTTTAAAAAAAAAAAAACTGTGCAGATTATTTTAAACTTAGACTTCGATATGATTTTCTCCTGAAGATTTATTGTCTTCTGCCCTTAAGGGGGTTTTGTATAGACCTGTTGTCGTTGTTGTTGTTGTTGTTGTCGTTTTCCCATATGAATGTGATATAGCCCTTCTCTCTCCTTTTTTTTTTATTTTTATTTTTTTATTTTTTTTTTTTTATATAAATGTTTCATCCCATGTGCTTTTTTTTTTATATAGACATAGTGGATTAATTTTGGTCTGAAATTCCCTCATTTCTAAAACGGCTCACAATAAAAATTCGGGATTCAGTGTTGTATTGAGCTTGGTCCTGGTCTTTTATTATTTCAACAAAACTGCTGAAGTTCCTCCATTTTTCAATCAGCAAAGACATGTTTGGTATCAGATATTTTTATTTGCATGTTTAAACAAAATGTACATTTATAGTAAGAAAAAAATTAACATGATTACTATTTAAAAAAAAACCCTGTTGCCTTTGTAGTGCATATTGGGGGGGGAAATACTGACCTTTTTAAATAACACGCACTATGTTTTAGGTTGTTTTTTTTTTTTCTTGGTTTAATATTTAAAATAAAAATGTCATATATTGAGGAAATCCCCGTAATCTTGAAGATTAAAAATCGTATCTAAGTCTCTAGGGGACACTTAATTTTGAGCAGCATGTTTATCCCCTCATTTAAGTATTTAAACAAAAAAATTTCAATTTTGAATAGAAGGTCTAGTGTAGTCCTATAATTTATTTACTTTATATAGTCAGTGAACTGACTAAATACAAATCAGAATTTTGATTATGCTAGTTTGTAGTCAGATAAGTTTGTTAGCATGTTAGTGTTACTAAGCCAGGTGACCTTAATGTCTGCCTAATGTCTGAAATACTTTCATAAAAAATTGCAGTTTCATAATTCTGTTTCAAATTTTAAAGATCAAATCAGTATTTTGTGTTGTCAAATGACTCCATAATTTTATTTTTGAGCCATTGTCTCGCAACAATGTAGGGCTGCATTTTAGTGGCTGGATTTGTGCTTCTGGACAATCAGAGGCTTCTTTTGTCCAGCCAAGGACAAGGTTTCTATCATTGTGCTGCAGTGACTAATACCAAAGAAATCAGTAAACTGTCTATCAGTCTATCATAAATGCTCCAAAGTATGTCACCTCTGGTTGAAGGAGAACAGCATCCATGTTGCTCACACAAAGCGAGAGCGCGTCACCCTGCTCAAGCTGAAACAATGCCCCCTGGTGGCCGGAGTACACACCCACACTGGATTCAGAATGGAGACGCCGGCTAGTGCCAGCTTTGCTTAGCATCATCGGCTCCGGATGTGATGCGGTTCTCTTGAATAAGTATTGGACCAGCTGGAGATCGGGTCTGCGGTGCGTGGTTAAGAAATTAACCTGTGAGTATACAAAATAAATGCCATCTTGAGGAACCAAAATTTCTCCATCAGGACTGAGGATCATCAGGCCCTCCTGGGTGCTTTGTCCGCTCAGAACCTCCCAGTTGAGACGCTCTAATGTGAGCCAGGAATCCTGGGAATCACCTGGTGATGAGAAATTCAAGGTGCACTAAGTAATAAGTTTGGCCATTACAAAAAAAGCTGTTATGTTATTATGTAAGACATCCACACTAAATTATAGATTATAAATTCCCACAGAAATCATTAGACACCAGATCATGGGGATTGATTTTTGCTTAACTCCAGTGAATAAGATTCTATGGTAAACAAATCAATCTGAGGTAAAAATCCAAAATATATACAATATACCTATATACAAAATTTCTAGGGTAACAAAAAAGAAATTGTGTAAAAATCCAAAACATATACAGAATATGCTATACATAATAATCTCTGAGGTAACCTCCCTAAAAAATCTGAGGTGAAAATCCCAAACCTATATAGCATAAGTGTATACCCAAAATATGTTGTATGTATACAACAGACTTGTAAAAATCCAAAGAAACCTAAGCTAATACAACCAAAAGTAATTATGAGGTAAAATCCAAACAAATCTGAGGTAAAAATCCAAAGAAACCTAAGCTAAAATATCCTAAAGTAATTCTGAGGTAAAATCCAAACAAATCTGAGGTAAAAATCCAAAGAAACCTAAGCTAAAATATCCAGAAGTAATTCTGAGGTAAAATCCAAACAAATCTGAGGTAAAAATCCAAAGAAACCTAAGCTAAAATATCCTAAAGTAATTCTGAGGTAAAATCCAAACAAATCTGAGGTCAAAATCCAAAGAAACCTAAGCTAAAATATCCAAAAGTAATTCTGAGGTAAAATCCAAACAAATCTGAGGTCAAAATCCAAAACATTGTCCAAAACGACAAAAAAAATCTGAGGTGAAAATTCAAAGAAATCTGAGGTAAAAAAATACAACATACACACAATAAATATACAATATATCGCCTACACACACTGAAAAAATGTATTTGGTCAGATTAAAGAAAAAATAGACATAAGTTATCAGGATAAAAAAAAAAAAACAAGAAAAGCCTGCAAAATAGCCTGAAAAAAACAATAGAGAAATAAAATGAAAATGGCTGATCCGACTAACGAATCATTCCTTTGATCACATGCTTCACTGGATAAAAGCAAAATAGACACATATAAATGTCTTTTCACTAGAAACCTTTAACTTCTCTGAAGTGGTTAGCACTGGATCAGCAGATGGAGGTTATTATTCAGACCTGTTCTCAGCAGATGTTGATACTGTCTGAGCTCCTGCTTTGCCCCAACATGTATCGCGGGTTTGAAGGCCTGGGTGATATTGTGCTCTGTGAAATATACCATAAATCAACACTCCTGGCCAGCCTGTTTTCTTTTTTCTCCTCAGAAGGATGGCTTTTATTTCTTATTTTGATCATATTTAAAGGAAATTCCAATGGGTCCTTCTTGAAGTGGGCAATCACATAAATCTGTCCCAACTTCATACTTTACATTTAAAATAAAATATATGGTCATATTAATCTGTAAATTCTCATTGGGGAAAATTTCTCTTAGAAGGTTACCTTAGCAATGATCAAAGATATCTTGCAAGAATGCTTAACACAATTTAAACCTAGTTGTGAATATTTAATATTTAGTAACTGAGCATGAAAGTGAATAATACGTACCTCCTAAACTCTGCCATAAGGAGTTGCGGATGTCCAGCAAGCGTCTCTGTGGAATTTAAAAGGACACGTCACTCATCCGTGCTGGAAGCCACAAATCTCTGTGATAAGTATGGGATTTGAATTTGTTAAGTTGTAATGCTGTGGGGTTTCACTCGGTACCATATTCACAGTGTTCTGGAGTTCCTGCATCATGAGGTCGCAGCTTGCCAGGCCTGCGGTGTGCATCTCCGCTGGATCACGGCCAAGCTGGTGGAGACACTCAGTCGGGAAGACGTCATGGTCCAGAGATTCAGTAGTCTGACAAAATGAAAGTAAAAGTAAACATACAGAGATGTTACAGGGACATTACTGGAACTTTACTAAAACATTACAGAGATGATACAGAGTCAATACGGTACAGTACAGGGATATTACTTTACATTTACATTACTGTACTTTACATGAATGCAGCCATTATACGTTTGTTACAGGTATGTTACTAAGATATCACAGTAACATTATAAGGATGTTACATTAATGTCATAGGAACATTATAGTGATAATACAGAGACTGTACTGGAAAGTTACAGCGACATTACAGAGATATTACAGGAATGCAGGCATTATAAGGATGTTACAAGGATGTCTCTGAGATATTACAGTAACGTAAAAGCGAAGTTACAGGAATGTTACAGTAATGTTATGGGGTATTAGAAGGGCATTATTAGGGTTGTTACTGAGATATTACAGTAACATTAAAGGGAAGTTACAGGAACGTTACAGAGATATTACATGAATGTTACAGTAATGTTATGGGGCATTAGAAGGGCATTATTAGGGTTGTTACTGAGATATTACACTAACATGATAGGAATATTACATGGATAATGAAGTAATGTTACAGGATACACAGGAAAACGACAATAGTTTTTCCAGAGTTAAAAAGTTGTCCTCAGAAATAGTTTTTGTTCTGTTTTGAGTGTACATAGTACAATGTGTCAGTAGAGTGGGAACAAAATTACAGAAACGTTTACTCTTTCCAGAGAGGGACCAAAAGTTCTCTGCATAGGCTTCAATTCATTGGCTTCAATTCGAGGAAGTTTTACTCTGGCAAATTCACTGTGTATGTTACAGTGACGTCACAGGGATGTTATAGGGATATTACAGAGGTAATGCGGTAATGTTACAGGGTATGCTACAGGACAATACGGGGATGTAACCTACACATATTACTCTCACAGACAGAAAGGACAGAGAAAGAAACAAACATGAATACAGACATGATAAAAGAAAAGAAAGAAAGCAGGAAAAAGAAGACCTAAAGACAAAGTACAGACAAAACAGACAGGAAGGAAAGGAAGAAAGAAAGAAAGAAAGAAGACTATCTTAAAAACTTGAGTGTGTGTGTGTGTGTGTGTGTGTGTGTGTGTGTGTGTGTGTGTGTGTGTGTGTGTGTGTGTGTGTGTGTG
>JAQQZR010000017.1:14129993-14150079 GCA_030068235.1 Notoglanidium macrostoma | reverse complement strand
CCCCCCCCCCCCCCCCCCCACACACACACACACACACACTTGTGCACATTTACTGCTTGATTTATTGTGCAGTTAATAAACAGCACTGACTCATGTGTGTGTGTGTGTGTGTGTGTGTGTGTGTGTGTGTGTGTGTGTGTGTGTGTGTGTGTGTGTTAGGAGTGACCTGGGCCCTGATGTAGGATATGAAGCCATTGGTATTGTAGACAGCGGTCTCCCAACTGTAGGAGTGTTTGCTAAAGCTACTGCCAAAGACACGCCCAAAGCAGCTACAGAGCAATCAGGTACACACACTCGTACAGTAAAGCATGTTCATTCATTTAGACACACACACACACACACACCATGTAGTAAAGATTTCTGTCATTGCTGAGTTTTAGCCACTAAGGACCGTATTACTTTATGTTCTAGTTTATAAGCCGTGTGTGTATGTGTGTGTATGTGTATGTGTGTGTGTGTGTGTGTGTGTGTGTGTGTGTGTGTGTGTTTTCAGGTACAGGAATCAGGTCGGAGAGTGAGACGGAGGCGGTTGCCGGAACGCTTTCCACAGCTACAGCAGCTCCTGCTCCACCCACACAGCAGGAGAATTATGGGAAAGGAGTGATCTTCTATCTGAGGGACAAAGTGGTGGTCGGCATCGTGCTGTGGAACGTCTTTAACAGGATGCCCATCGCCAGGAAGGTAGACTCATTCACTCACTCACTCACTCACTCAGTGATTGACTCACTCACTTCTTCATAGACTCTCTCACTCATTCGCTCGCTCGCTGACTCACTTGCACACCTCTCTCTCTCTCGCTATATTTTTTTTGTTCACTGTGTTTAATCCAAACAACTCCTTTATCGTCCTTCGACATACCCAAACTCCTCTCTTTTACTCTTCCACTTTTCCTTATTCTGCTCATCATTAATGTCTGATGTATTCGTTTCTAGATCATTAAAGATGGAGAGGAGCACGCTGATCTGAACGAGGTGGCCAAGCTGTTCAATATTCACGAAGACTAAACACACATGCTGTACATGTGGAGCCTGGGAAAACACCACTGCACAAAATTACCCTCCACACACACACACACACACACACACACACACACACACACACACACACACCGGCCGTGAACTCTGTCAGACCTGTGGTTCTGCCTCCAGCCCTGCTGGTGGCGCTGTGGTCGTGGCGCGCTAATGGACTCGTCCGATCAGTACTGTTCAATCTCTGCTGAGGAAAATCCTGTAGTTTATATGGGAACGTTGTACACGTATTTTCTAGTGAGGTCAGTAAATGTATATTTGCAAAACGCTTTCCTGGAGTCGCGACTTTTTTGCTGCATGAGGTGCTGAAACCCCAATCAGGATCTACGGCACGCTCAGCGCGCGTTCCAGTGCTGCTTTAACACACCATTTCATGTTAACTATGCTACACGTGGTCACATGCGACACGAGGGATTTTTTTTTTTGGTTAATTTAAAATCAGAACCTGATCACAGATAGACGAGTACATTTGAATGAATGTTTCATATTTGCTTTTTCGTTTGTAATTGAAGGTAATTATGTAACATAAAGATATGTTGTACAGGTTTGTATGTATACTTGTACTAGTTATGTAACAATGTAAACATTTATGATTCAGTGTGTTTGCATTATAAACTGCTTGAACCACCGTTTTCTGGAGTTGCATCACTGCCTTATGGGTAAGTTTCTGCCATGATGCTGATGTTGACTCGATTCCTCCATGAGGTCAACCAGCAACCTCGGCTTGTGGTGGTAAACGAAGGAATGTCCCTTAACAAGGAGGAAGTGGTCAAGGGTGTGTTAAACAGTATAGGAGTTAGAGATAAACATCGGATAAACCTGAGCTGTCGCAGCGATTCTGATTGGGGTTTTTTAGCATGAGAAAAAGCCGCACAAACTCCTCCCTCATCTCGCCTCTCTCCTGACCCATGTGATACAGTTTGTTCTTCTGAGACTTGATTAAAAGGAATTATTTTTGAACTTGTCCAGTGGTTCTGTGTCTCTATAACAGGGATTGTTTTAGAGGTTAATGAAGTTCTGGAATGAGTTTGACTTTTTTTTCAGAAATAATTCGCAGGTGAAGGCCTAGTCCATCCACGCACACGGCACCTGAGGAGTGAAGGTTTTGCTCAAGGATTCAACTTACAACCTTCTGGTCACAAGACACCAGAGAACCCTGTGCTAACTATCTCCATGTCATCAGCGAATGGATTCCATTTTTATTAAATCTTGCTGATAAATGTGGATGACTTTGTCACTTTTTTTTGTCTTTCAGAGAATGCACCGCAGAACAGTTACATTTTGTGCACATTTCTGTCCATGAGCTTCAGAATCTTGAAGGATGAAAGTTGTGATCTGATTGGCCCTTGTGTGTATGCTCTCCTGTGCATTGTTTACAGCAAGAAAAGGAACTTTTGAATATTGTACAGACCAAAATATTCACTGGATTAAAAAAAATGGTCTGTTTCTTTCTGTGCCTATCTGTCTGTCTCTCTCATGTTCTGTCTGCCTCCCTCTGTCGCTCTCTCTCTACCTCTCTTCCCTCTGTCTTTTTCTTCTGTCTCACTGTCATCCCCTTTATCTAGCACGTTCTCTCTTTTTCTCTCCGTCTGTCTCACCATGTCTCTTTTTCTCGTGTTTTTTTCTCTGTCTCTTTCAATGGCTCTCTTTTCCCTCTGTCTGTCTCTCTCTCTCGGTCTCTGTTTTTATAATCCTCAGGTCAGTGAGAGTCCAGGCAACATGAAATATACATCTTCCTCCAGGGCCTCAGACACCCTAAAACTCATCGTCTGCTCCATAACAGCCGCATGGCCCTTCATTCCGTGTGTGTGTGTGTGTGTATATGTATAAACTTCTCTCCAGGGTCACTTTACATTAAGCACGCTCTGTGGACAGTCGAATGTGCTCTTGAGTTGGACTCTACATCCAGGTGCACAGCTTCACCACAGTGTCTTCCACCATCACGAATCATATTCAAGCACGTTTTCTTTAAAAAAAAATCTGCTAAAATCCAACAGCCATACATAATATTTTACACTATATGTGCAAGTCCGAAAGATCAATCTGCCTCCTGTCATGTTGAATTGGGAAAAAACTCAATGGAGTGGAAGTCCACAGGTCGGTGAGACGGAGAGAGGAAGTAGAGAGAAAAATGAAATGACAATGACGGTAAGGGACCGTAGCCCTCGGGTGCGTACGTGTCACAGTTGTTTATTCTGATAAACGTCTTTAAACGCATCACACGCCCTGATGCCTGCACACACGCACGTCTGTGTCTGTCTCTGCTCTGGTTCCTCCGGCTAGCGTGACCAGTGAGAGAGAAAAGAAAGAAAGGAGGGAGAGTGTGTTTAGACTCTTCTCCCCCCACAGACACACACACATACACAGTATGAAACTTGCAGACACTTCTCAGAAAGCTTGATGTGGTGTGCGAGTCCAGCAGTGTGGGAGGAGAAGAGTGTGTGTGTGGGGGAAGATCTTGGTCCTACGATTTTGGAGCACTACAGTTCATCGAGCAAGAGAGAGCAGAATGTTCGCACAACTGCAGAAGGTTGTGTGGATTTTGGTGTTTTTTCGGTTATGTGTAGTCCTCAGGTAAGGCTTTAAAATTTCAATTAAATCAGTTTGAAATTCTGTTGGTCAGGTTCAGATAAGTGTGTGTGTGCGCCTGTGTGTATGGAAGAGTATTACAGCTCAAGTTCTTTCAATATGTGTGTGGTTGTGGAGACTGGGCATGTGCTGATTCTTATTAACTCAATATATCGTGATATTCAACATGCCTCATATACAATAACTAAGAGTTTCTTTTTTTCTGTTTGAAAAACACAGCTGTCTCCTTGGGTTATTTTTATTGAACAATTTGAGGAATTGAAAATGGAATTTTCCATTTTGGACAAGGAGTGTGTGTTGTGTTTGTGCGTTGTGTACATGGGCCTCTATAAATGATGATGCTGACGTTTAGAGACAGTGCTGTCTAGATTAATATTTTTGCTGCAAGTAGAGCATCAACATTTACATCCAGCTTCAATTTTGTGGTAAATGGTCACAACAGTGTCATTATGAGGTCATGTGATCATGTCCGTCCAATGAAAATGCGAGACAGTGGAATAATTAAACAGGCAAAAAGAGTTAATGCAAAAACTTTGGTGTTGTAGCTCCCGAGTGGCACCACAGAAAAGCATTTACCCTCTCGTCCAGAGAGCACGAGTGTGAAGGCCACAGCCGTGTATAGCCGGGACTCGAGAGAACAATATTAGCCATGCTCTCTGGGTGGGAGGGGCATACTTTTTCCTCCCTTGTCAATCACAGTAACACCATGGCCAACTGTGAGCGCATGTGTGTAGAAGAAGGCAGATAACGCTTTACCCCGAGTGTGCTACGCTACCCTGTAATGCAGCATGAGCAGCAAAAAGAGTTGGTTGTCAGGAAGCACACGTTAGTGCTTCCTGATCAGGGAGTGCTTCACACTCCCTGATTAGCAGCTGACGTATGATAGGGGAAGTTGGCTTATGGGCAGGAATTTGCAGGTGACCCAATTATGGAGAAATACGGGGATAAAACTTTAGTGTTGTTTTTCATGTTAGTGATTTCATGAGCATCCGTCTGCATAAACAGGCAGTGTAGTGAATTAATACGAGCATGAAATGGGGCTTAATGTGGAGGCAAACTCAGTGGAGAGTAAAAGTGATGAGGAAAAAGAGAGGGAGAGAAAGCGTGAGAGCCCATACGAGACAGGGAAAGATAGAAGGGCGAGATGGCAAAAGAGATGGAATGAGAAGGGGGACAGAGAAAACCTGAGACAAAACTACAGACAAAGAGTAAGGCAGGAAAAGAAGAAAAGATACACAGGAAAAAAAAGAGACAGACAAAGAAAGTGTGTGAGTGACAGCAAAAGAGAGACAGAACAAAAGAGACAGAGAGAGAAAAACAGGGCAAGAAACAGAGACCAACACCGCTAAAAAGACTGATGCAGAGAGAGAGAGAGAGAGAGAGAGAGCGCATCATAGTTATTCTTATAATGAGTTAAACTTTCCAGTCACATAATATTAATATGTACATTAACATCTCACCATTTGGGATCCAGACCTGAGATTTCCATACTGTGTTTAAAAGCATTGGACAGGAAGAATGTTCTAGAAAGAGCTCAGACACAGCCAAGGGAAACTCAGATGATGTTGAGTTAAAGGGCGTAACTGTTGTCAAAAATCCTCATTAGCAAAGCAAAGCAAAGGTGGCTGTTTTAATTTCTTAATTACATTAATATGAAATGAATTCAGGTCTATCCAGTAGGTGCATAAACAAGCTGCAGTTAGCTGAGTCTTTACTAGAACCAGAAAATCTGATCACATCACCCCTAGCTTATGCACACTGCACTGGCTCCCACAAAAATGTCTCATTGGTTATAATATACTAATTACCTCCATCCATCCATCCATTATCTATACCCCTTTATCCGTCTGGGTCGCGGGGAAGCTGGAGCCAATCCCAACATCTTTGGGTGAGAGGCAGGGCACACCCTGGGCAGGTCACCAGTCCTAATACTCACATACTAATTACCTATTTAGCACTAAATAGTCTCTCATGTTATTATTAGTACATTATTCTAGGTACTAATAAAGAGCCTGCACCCTTTGATTGACACAGGCATGGCAGATCATAAAAAGCCAAAACATTTGCCCAGGTACTGTGTGAATTGAATTATCTTTTTCAAGATCTACCATTTGGAAGATGTCAGTCATTATCTTTGCCATCTTTTTTTAATTGTTATCTAATTCGAAGTTTTTTCTGTTTCGGATTCTTCCAGGCTCACTTTTGGCAGGGAGATGAAATCTCCGAACGGTAGGTCTAAACCCATGTCGCCCTCTGACTTTTTGGATAAGCTGATGGGAAAGACGTCAGGCTACGACGCTCGCATCAGACCCAATTTTAAAGGTACCATCAGCTCAACTTTTAAAGGTACAGTGTGTAATTTGTACATATAGGAGAGTCATCATTTCAGTGTAATTGGTGAAACTGGCTTGCAATCTTAGCATGCATAGGATTTTGTTTTTCATTTGTAGTCTTATCTTAGTCTTGTAGTCTTATCTTGATATCTTATCTATTGCATTTTTCTGGCCCTGAAAAATCTCTGTGCCTTAACAGTATCAGAACTATTAAAATCTGCTCCTGGTAGACCATGTAAGCAGCAAAGGACTTTAAAATTGCTCAAATAAACATGCAGTAAGCATTTATTTAACCAAATATTGTTGGGCCCTTAGCCCGCTCGGCCCCAGGGGCATTATATCATACCGGACCCTGACCAGAGCTCTGACCTCAGCTTCCTAACAAGCTGGGATATGTAAAAAAAAAAAGTCATTGTGTTGCAATGTATGTGTGACAAATAAAGGCATCTTCTTTCCTTGTCCCTTCATCACTCTTTCCGACTGCTGATATTCTTGTCTCTTTGAGACATTGGGCAGCGAGCAGAGAGGAACCTGCTGATTTCAGCTGGAAATAAAAACGTACAGTCAAAGTCTTTACTCACTTTCTGACTGCGGGAATACAAAGACAATCGCTGATAAAGAGGCTGTGTATGTGTGCCTGGGAGATACAGACAGGGAGAACAAGAAAGAAAAGAAAAGAAAAAAAAAAAAATCATGCATGCAGCAAAAATATTGCTTCTAATCAGCTGGCTTCACCTGTAAATTGCTCAGAAATGCAAAAGGTCAAAAAGGCAAACTCTCAAATTATTCAGAACAGCAACTTTCCCCCCCCAAGATGACATCTCAGCAGTGCCAATTCCCCACAGAATAAAAATGGCAGCTGTTATTTTTAAAATAACAGCTGAAAAAAATTGTAATGTCAAAAGAAGTAATGTCATAAGGTTGGATAGAGAGAGCTGCACTAGCCTTCACCATCCTGTGAGGCTAATGATGTACACGCTAAGTAGCATGCAATGAGTTCTTAGATATTATCTAGCTAGCATGTAGTCAGTGTTTTTTTTTGTTTTTTTTTTAAATATTAGCTAGCTAGCAAATTATGGAATGCAACTCCCTCAGGACCTTTGTGACTGCACTTGTCTCTCTCTTTTTAAAGGTCTACTTAAAATAATCATTTACTCCCAACACTCTAGCTGTCACAATGGTGTAGCGTAAACCATAAACAGTACACATCTAGGCTGAGGAGGATGCAAGTGCGGAGAAGCGTAGAGGAGAATAACAACTCTGATGACAAGGCTCCAAGGGGTGAAGCAATATCGTAGTCGGGGACAGGCAGAGGTAGACTGACCGGCAGACAGCAGAGACAAAGGGCAAATCCAATAAACGAAAACCAGAACGAAGCGAGGTCAAAAACAGGGAAAGCTATAAGGCATGAAAAAGGCTTGGTAACGTCAAGTACAAGAACACTGAGCGATACTTCACAATATGAGTGATAGAATGCGGGGCTTAAGAATGTGAGTAGATGAGAGACACCTATGGCCTGTTAGTACTCAGGAGTTTGGGAACGGTTATGATGCTGGGGGTTGAAGTTCTCGACAGCCATGTTTGTATGCTGTGGTGGATTGTGGGTAATGGAGTCCATTGAGGGCTCCAGCACTGATGTGACACTAGCTAGCTAGCTAGTATGTAGGCACTTCTGAGATAATAGCTTGCATGTCATCAGTTGTTTGATATTAGCTAGTTGGTATGTATTCACTTCTTTCAAATTAGCTAGCTTTTGAAGTCAGTTCTTAGATATTAGCTAGCTAGCATGTAGTCAGAGCTTAGATATTAGCTAGTTAGCATGTAGTCAGATCTTAGATATTAGCTAGTTAGCATGTAGTCAGTTCTTAGATATTAGCTAGCTAGAATGTAGTCCGTTTTTCTTATTATCTAACTCACATGTAGTGAGTTCTTTTATATTAGTTAGCTAGCATGTAGTCTTTGTAGCAAGTTCTTTTACAAGAACAATATCAGTGCAAAGTGGCAGTGGATCTGGAACTTTTAGGTATCAGTGTTTACTGAGTAACTTACTAAGTAAGTAAGTAAGTTAAGGTAAGTTACTAATTAAAGACTCTATGCAGCAAAATGTTCACTAACACTTTTTAGCCTGTCTCCTTGGATGAAGATTAAAAATTCCCTGTGAACTTTGGTGGAAAGGTTGTAAACATGCCACTAATCATTACAACAACCTGATCTTTACTGGGTTCAGCCACGTTAAGAAAGCGGCAACAATGGGTCATGTGTGGAGTTTTCCCATGAAGATGCTGAACTTCAGTAGATTGTTTTCCCCAGTCAGTTTAGTGCGATTGGGTCCATTTTATTTCCTTTGCTGTCCACTCACTGTGTTAACCTACAGACCCAAATTAGTCACTCTATGTCTGTTTCTCTCCCATTTTATATTCTCCTCTGTCTCTTCCATCACCCATCCACATGGTAGATTATGTTTGACACATTTCCTGCAGGCTCGCGCTCTCGTCCCTGTCCTCCCACGCCTCCTCAGCCTCTCACCCTGTCTTCCTATCCCTTACTCCTTTGTCTCTTTTCCCCCTGTTTTAATTTATCTCTCTTTCTCCCATTTCTCTTTTATTGGCTCACTCTTTCAGTCCTTGCGTGTGTGTGTGTGTGTGTGTGTGTCTCAGTGCTCATCTATCATTCATTTTTGCACTGGGAAGAAGCTGGACATTGGCGTGTCAGAATGGAACGTCCCAGCTGATTAGCTGTACATGTAACTAATGTCCCTATAGCTAAATCAATAAATGATCATGCCTCTGAAAGCTGTCTTATCAAATATTTACTAAAAATGGTTAAGACCAGTTGGTGGGTAATTGGAGCAGGTTGGACAGCTGGCATGGATTCCGCAGAGCTGCTCATTAAAATAACTTTCTTTTACACTGTCACAATGGCAACCTGGTGAGTAATTCAAGATGTCGGCATTATCTAGAGCTGCGAGCCACAAGTGGAGCGTCGGGTCTCCTCCAGAGTTTTAATTCTTATTAATTTGGATCAGTTTTTAACGTCTAGCTCAAATGACAACTTCTCCGGTTTATATATACACTCTTGTATGTGTGTGTATCCGCATTTGTCTTCTACATGGCATGTGTGTGTGTTTTCCAGGGCCTCCTGTCAACGTCACCTGCAACATTTTCATCAACAGCTTTGGCTCTGTCACTGAGACAACTATGGTACACACACACACGTACAAAATTGTCGTAGTTGATTGTAAGACTATAAGTAAGGGATGCTGATAACTACCAGTTTAGCGTTTTATCGCACTCACATCATCTCAATACTATCTTCAGTTGTAATCTCTTCATCTTTGAATCCATCAGTCTCTTTATTGCCCTCAAGGACTACCGCTTGAACGTGTTCCTCCGGCAGCAGTGGAACGATCCTCGCCTGGCGTATAAGGAGTACCCTGACGACTCGCTCGATCTGGACCCCTCCATGCTGGACTCCATCTGGAAACCCGACCTGTTCTTCGCTAACGAGAAGGGCGCCAACTTCCACGAGGTCACCACCGACAACAAGCTGCTGAGGATCTTTCAGAACGGGAACGTCCTCTACAGCATCCGGTGAGACGATGCGTCCTGGCGCTACAAGGACTCGGAGTTGTAGCGTTAGCTCACCAGTTGAACGTTCAACACACCTGCAGGACGAGTGTGTGTGTTTTCTCAGGCTTGTCTTTCACTTTGTCTCAGGTTGACTCTGATTCTGTCCTGTCCGATGGATCTGAAGAACTTCCCCATGGACATTCAGACCTGCACCATGCAGCTAGAGAGCTGTGAGTGCTTAATTATTCATAGTGATCCCATAGCGCTGTTGAAAATACTGGATTCTGATTAGTGTTGATAAGTGTTCTATAACAGCAGCTCTATCAGTAGTGCAGATGCACTTCTTGTTGTGTTTCAGTGACAAAAACTGTATAAACCTCCAGAAGCATTCCTATCTCATTTTTGAGACTTATTTGATTTTATTCTTCTGCATGCTTTTTCTAACAGTTCCAGGTTCGTTCCTCTCTAAACTCCCAGTTGTGAGCCCTGGGACTTTAATATTTTATTCATTTTTGCCTTGCAGGCTTTTTCATACCACAGTGTGCTCAATGCTTGCTGGCATATTTTCAAGTTGGCCGTGTAAAATTAGCTCCCAGAGAATCTTTCAGGTTGAAATCTGAAGGGACCGGAAGAGACGTTTTGAGTGTTTTGACTCACATCGAAGTCGAGTTGACTGTTTACACAAGCACTAAGAATAACCGTGTCTTTAACGAGCCCTCGTCAGTTTCCCTCACGACATGGCAGTTGGCATTTTCTCAGCGATGACATGCAGGATACACCCAGATACACACGTACGGTCACAATCTATGACATAACTACCTTGTGTGTTAATGTTTCCTAATTAGTGAGACGTTTGCAGACTATTTTCCAACCACATGGTGACAGTGTAGAGAGTTAATAAATCATTACCAGAAGGGGGCGCTGTCTTAGAATATTGACAGGTTAAAATCGCACATAATGCTCAAGGATGGCTGAAAAAAGCGGTGCCCAATTAGCAAACAAGGTCACTGTGATGCTAACTAACTAATTAGCTGACTTGCTAACTTTAAAGCATGCTAACAAGCTAGCCAAGAAAGAAAGAAAGCAAGCATCACTGAGGCTATAATTCATGTACATGTAAAACCCTAAGTGTTATATTTTCAATTATTACACCATGCTTTGTTTTTGCATATATTTATAAACACATTAAGTCACAAGTTTCCCTTCTATTAAAAGTGTCATATCACGAACCTTCTGGGTCAGATCTGATTCTGAAATGTAAACTGACGTTCCGCATCATCGAACAAACTTCAACCTGAGCAAACAAACTTTTGAAACAGGTCCTTAAGTTGCTGATGGTGATTGGACCGAAAGAAAATGAAGACAGCGTGTGTAGAAATGGTGTTAAAATGCAAATTAGTTCTGTCTTTGAGACCAAATGGGTCGAAGTCTTGGTGTTCATCAGCGCCTCTCTCTCCTCAGTCGGCTACACCATGAACGATCTGATTTTCCAGTGGCTGGATAAAAGTCCTGTGCAGGTGGCTGATGATTTAACGATGCCGCAATTCGTTCTGAAAGAGGAGAAGGACCTGGGATACTGCACCAAGCATTACAACACCGGTACAATACGCACGTGCGCTTACACCTGAATGCACTGCGTAGGTCAAAGGTCTAATTGTATTTAAATGAATTCAGCATGCAGAAATGCCACAAGACTTTACAGATGCATTCTGACCTTTGTGTATGCAGATTTGTGGAAGCAGTGTGTATCGAGAACATTTTTTAAGGAGCAGCATCACTTACTGAGCATTGACTTACGATGTTGGTATTGTGTGTTTGGACAGGCAAGTTCACCTGCATCGAGGTGAAGTTCCACCTGCAGAGGCAGATGGGATATTATCTGATCCAGATGTACATTCCCAGCCTGCTGACCGTCATCCTGTCCTGGGTTTCCTTCTGGATCAACATGGACGCAGCTCCTGCTCGAGTCGGCCTCGGCATCACCACCGTCCTCACCATGACGACGCAGAGCTCCGGCTCCCGCGCCTCGCTGCCCAAGGTTCTACATAGCCGCCTCTCCATCCATCTCCGTAGTACCGTTCCCACCAGGACCCAATCGCCGGCGTCTCAGCCACCACTCAGCGAACCATCTATCTGTTTATCCATTACCCCATAGTACTGCTCTCTGGCCTCACTGCCCAAACCGTCATTCAAACATCCAATCCATTTTCAGCATGGATCACCACTTGTTCATCCATTCATAGTACTGTAAGGTCCGGATGTTCTGAACTATGTTCCATCCAGCCATCCATATGACTGTAACTATTCATGCATTCGTTCCTCACTACACATTCACATCATTTATCTAACCATTCATACCATGGCTGCTACTCCTCCTTCCAGCCTTCTATTTGTCAATATGTTTTGTAAAATCTACAGTGTGTGTCGTAGGTGTCCTATGTGAAGGCGATAGATATCTGGATGGCGGTGTGCTTGCTGTTCGTCTTCGCCGCGTTGCTGGAGTACGCCGCTGTGAACTTCGTCTCTCGGCAACACAAAGAGTTCTTCAGACTCAGGAGACGACTGCAGGAAGAGCAACGGCAAAGAGCCGTGAGTGACAAGCACCAAGCCCGTTACGCACACACCATGGCCACGTCACAGCTATTTTTGTCTCTTGAAGATCGCAACTGCATATTTATTATTGGAAATGTCTGGGCATGTCCCAAACTACACCATATTCACATGGGCCACCTAATAACGCCGTCGCTTGCGGTTTCGTCCAATACAACGCCACCTATTTACACTACTACGTCATTACACACGTCTCAGCATTCTCGATCCACAATGGATGTACAACCCGTTCACTATATAGGCGACATGTACATTCATTTGCCTGGTAACGCACCTTTTTTCCGTTTTGTAGCATTACTTGAAAGTGCAGCATGATGAAATTCACTGCAATCGTGAAGAAAAATAGAAAACATCTAACTGAGGTTCTGAACACCCATAATGCTCCACAACTGAAATTGATATGAGGCCTCGAGTATGCAGTGAATAGAGTATGTGATTTGGGACAAGTCCACAGTGATGGCGTATATGTGGCCTACGAAGTGAGTAGGGTGTAGTTTCATACAAACAGAATGGAAAAGAACTATGTATCAGTATATCAGGAGTTCTCAGATGCCTGTGTGTGTGTGTGTGTGTGTGTGTGTGTGTGTGTGTGTGTGTGTGTGTGTGTGTGTGTGAGAGTGTGTGTTTTGCAGGGATTTGCAGTGACCTAGTTTCAGAGGCTCAGATCTGTGTGTATAGAACACAAGAGTGAGGCAATGATTTGCTCTGTGAATAAATAATGCGTTATGCACATTTCTGAGTAAACTGTGTGTGTGTGTGTGTGTGTGTGTGTGTGTGTGTGTGTGTGTGTTCAGGCTTCAGGTCAGTTTAGTGGAGCTGAAACGAAAAGCAAGAGCAATGATGTTACAGGAAATACAACTTCCTACAGGAACACAAAACACTGCAGTGCCTGTGCAGAGGTATACACACACACACACACACACACACACACACACATAAGGTTCTGCTGTTTTATATCTAATGTGGGTGATCCAGATGTTTCTGTAGGTCTAGATTTCACCCTGCATCTACCGACCCTTATCTGACTTCCATTCTTCTCAGGAGTCAGCTCAACACAACCAGGATTTCTTCTTGTCCAGTTTTGGTTTGGACGTTCAGCTTTCGGGAGACGGTCCCCTCTCCGAGGCGGCGGCCATGTTCGCCTCTCTCCCTCCAGGCCACTCGCTGTTCCAGATCCGGCGCCGCTTTATCGACCGTGCCAAACGGATCGACACCATCTCGCGCGCCATCTTCCCCCTCAGCTTTCTCATCTTTAACGTCTTCTACTGGCTCACGTACAAAGTTCTGCGCAACGAGGATCTGCACTCCGTCCTGTGAGGGTAGAGAACCGAATGACATCCACCCCAGCGCTTTCACAGCACCGCCGTGGTTTCACTGAAAGGACTGAGTAAATCAGCAAAGTGTGGGAAGTCTCATGGAAACAAGCAAGACGTGAGGAACAGACTTACAGGAGCACGTCGTTCGGCTCCCGTGTAGCTTTCTGTAGCTTATCTTACGACATAACCTTCCTGCCTGATCCCTAACCTTACGTTCAGGTGACAAGTCGTTCATGTTGCTTGTACTTTGTCTCTTGTGGACATGTAGTGATCACTACTGTTGTTGCTTGTGGGTGTGGCATATCCAGATTTTTTTGTTTGTTTATTTTTGTCCCAGAAATTGAATTGGCCATATATAGCTAACTAGTCGAATACTATGAAATTACGCACTCATTAGTGTGAACATTTGTTGTTTGATTTACATGCTTTGGCAGATTAGCAAGGCAAGCTAACTGTACTGGCTATGTACGCTCACTCTTGACTTCCTTCAGAGCTTTATTTTTTCTTCTTCATTTAATGAGTTCGCATTTGACCACATAAGATGAAACCACGGTTCCATTTTTGTGTCCAAGACAGACACAAGTCAAATTTGTAGAAAAGCAGCAGTATGTAACTAAGTTTACTAACTAAAAAACATAATGGTCATAAATCTCACTTTTAAGAGAGACCTAGGGCGACGCTGGTTATTGATGGACCAATCAGCACGGAGAGATGTTACCATAGCAACATGTAACACAATCCACTTGATATTTTCTGAGAAATGAATAAAAGGGTGAAATGATATGTGGCTTACAATCCCAAACACATTCCACAGCAGCCTTCGCTACAGGAAGTGGGGTCAGGTTACTTCCTGTGAGGATACAAAAGCAGCGTTTCAACACCACACACACATCCACACACAGGACCACACACTGACACCAATCTGTCAGTCACGTCTTCCAGAGAGCGCTACGAATGTTCGTCATGAATCACAAATATGATCTCTCAAAGCGATGGCCCGTGTCAATGATTCAGGCCCGTGTCAGAGGAGTCTCCTTCCC
The DNA here is from genome assembly GCA_030068235.1 of Notoglanidium macrostoma. Taxonomy (NCBI): domain Eukaryota; kingdom Metazoa; phylum Chordata; class Actinopteri; order Siluriformes; family Auchenoglanididae; genus Notoglanidium; species Notoglanidium macrostoma. The sequence goes on along the minus strand of JAQQZR010000017.1, from coordinate 14,135,594 downwards.
CGAGGCGCAAAGAGAAATCCCAAAGAGATGAAAAAGTGAACCATGAGGTACAAACAGACTCTGAACTCCGCAGGGTCCACGCTTCATGCCAGCAAGTTCTGAGCAGACACACAGCGTAAATAATCCAAGGCTGTAACAACAAAGGAATCTGAAATACTTCAAGCCACTGAGCAGGAATAGATGCAAGTTATATGATAGAATAATATTCCTATTGATGTTAGCCTTTTACTGACTTACACAGCATCAGACGTTACCACACAGCTTTATCTTAATAACGGAACAAGGTACGGTCTCGGAAAATTCTTCGGAAAGAACGCCAAGAACCAGTTGCCGTAGTTCTAACACTTTTGTAACACAACAGTGTGTTCAACACCCTACAGGGTTGGATGAATTGAGCGTTAATCATTACTCGCATACTGAAATTAACAGAATAGAAAAGAACCGGAATCTTTTCCAGTTTGATTCCTGACGATCCATGGCGAGGAGTCGAAAACTGCAAAACTGGACTCTCACCTTCCGACTGGTATATACTGTAGTTTATGATAGGACAGACCTTTTCTGGGATTTTTAGGGAATTTTCCAGGACTAAATTACTGAGAAAATATCAGGAAAAATACACAAGAACTTGGGGAAACAAACACAATGGAAACAATTATGCATGGAATCAGACTTATTACCTGTAAACATACTTGGTCTTTGTCAATGTGCTTTTGGTTTACGGATGAAAGTCTGGTCGTGCACGACAGAATGGAACTGTTACCAAGTACAAGCTTTACTAGTGTTTTGGCTCGAGACCGCAGAAGAGATTCTCATTTACTGCCATTCTCCAAAAAAGCTTTAATTGGTTATCTTCCAGTTCAGTCAAGGATGAAGACTAGAGGTCTGTCATGCGAAGCCAATAAAGGAACTACACATTAAGATTCAAATTAAGAATTACAGACAGCACAGTGGTTCCCCTCACAGAAAGAAGGTTCTGGGTTTTTAATAGTAGGCGGTATAGATAAACGATGGATGGACGTTCAGGATTAAAGCAGAAATGGAACGGAGGGTGAGATACACAGTTCTCACTCCAATAATATATAGAAGCTTTTCTAGGATTTAAACATTTCAGTTGCTAGCACAGAATCTTCCCTCTCCTCAGTCATCACCTTTTATCAACATTACATAGTGAAGCTTATTCGCATTTCAATGAACTGGAATTAAAATGGACTACAACGCAGGAGACACTTTGTGGTGGTTTTGTATACAACTTTTATTGACAGATGAAGAACCACAAAAGAAAGTCCATGGTCCATCTTAGAACTGGATGACCTGGCCCTGGAACACACACACACACACACACAGAGAGAGAGAGAAGGGGGAAATATTAGCTTCATCATAACAAATGCACTGTAACTACATACACAGAGAAGAGTTTACGTAGAACAAATAAACCCTGGCTCTTTTGATCAATGTAGGCGGGGTTGCATGGTTTAAAGTTCCATCACACCTTCATTTTATATTACTGCTATTTATTACTAAATCTGTTGGGCTGCTTATTTATATTTCATAAAATTAAAACCGCTGCTAAAATCGGCATTGGTGACATTTCATATCAATTGGAACCTAAATGTACAGTAAAAATCAGAAATAAGGGAATGGCTAAGAAATCTAATTATATTTAATCATCAATGACCTCTAAAATATTCACATTTTCGGTTTGCTGACAACAAAGAGACCCAGCTGACACCAACAGACTCCTACAACTCTAAAGGATTACACTAATGGCCACAAATAAAACATGCACACATCATCCAAGATCAATACGCATGAAAAGCGAGACGTCTTATAAAGCGCCAACATTGACAAAACGTAACAGCGGCGTTTCTCAGCCCGTTCCTCCGAGACCTCAGTACAGTTTCGCTGGGTCGCGGCTCTCAGGAGAACGGAATACCTGCGACAGGTGAACAGAGCGCGTGGTTTGAGCTGAGAGCGCGTCCCGGAGGACTGGGTTGAGACAGGCTAACGGACGACAGTAAAGAGAAAACTGAAGGACGGTTTTACAGTACACGATACAACACCACACGGCCCCTTCAGAACGCCAATTACCCATAATGCCTCACAGCCGAGGGAGCTCTGTGAGGAATTAGCAGAACGGATATCGTGACCTACATCTACCCGACGGACACACACACACACACACACACATACATACACACACACACACACACACAGAGAGAGCGCCTTCCTCAATTACAAGAAAAGCAAAACCTCATCAGAACACAGAAAAATCATAAATAGCGGACATCGAAAATAAGCATCGTCTGGGGAGGATTAGTGTTTAACTTAAACGTTTAAAAGCTGGCACTTTAACACCGACATCACACAAACACTAAATGAACATGGAGTGCGTTCCCAGAATTCCCAGCTCACCTTTCTCTTCTTGTCCCCTCCCAGCTCAAAGTGTTTGCACCTCTTGATGGCCAGCATCCTCTTGGAGCGGCAGTTGGGCTCCACGCACTCCAGCCTCAGCACGATCTTCTTCGTGGTTTTAGCCTACAGTAAGAGAAGAGGAACGGGGCACTTTTAACAGGGACATTCAGAATCGAAGCTCTCTCATCTGCATAAGGAAACTCTGAACGTTTGAATTCAGCCAGGTCGGGTTTTAATTAGGTTTGGGATTATACAAAGATACCGCAGTGAACAAAGTGGGCTCGACTCAGCTGCATAAACGGCGTCACGGCTATGAAACGAATCAGCACGGCTGAGGCAGAACCGGCACCACTTTCGTCATTTATGCCGAGCACAACATGATAAACGTCCCCGTCTCTGATTATCCGATTAATATTTACACGTAAACTAACTTGCCATTTCCAGGTTACACACACAAACCCCAAAACAAACCATGTCTCAACATTCAACACTACTTTACACTGAAAATCATCGTCGTAAGCAACCATCATGTTCCCCAGCGCTCTTTTCTCTCCTACCTTTTTCCTGAATATAGGCTTCGTCTGGCCACCGTAGCCGCTCTGCTTTCTGTCGTAGCGCCTCTTACCTGAAACACACACACACACACACACACGACGTATACATATATATTCGCCGAAACCACAAACAAGCATCACGTACAGGGGTTAAAACTTTTTCTCTGAATCCCAAACAGCTCTAAATTTCTCCAAGTGCACTACAAAGGGAGGGAAATAGATGAAGGTGTAACTGGAAAGCCCCAGATTAGGCATGCAGCTGATCAGACACACATGAAACTCATTACGGCACATTTCTTTTCAGGAGTATTATTAATAATTATTAGCGTTTAATCGACACCACCCGGCCAACCGCTCTTTACTCCCTATGTAGGGCACTTTATGTAGGTGTTGGGGATTCAGCCATGTGTCAGTCTTGCTCTTTACCCTGGGCATACAGCGAGTCCTTGCCCTTCTTATACTGGGTGACTTTGTGCGGCTGGTGCTTCTTGCATTTCTTGCAGTAAGTCCTGCGGGTTTTTGGTACGTTCACCTGCAAAGATAAACCCAGAAATTAGCTCAATGGCTAAAAAGAGCCAAATCAGAACCTTTAAAAACAAAGCTAAACGTTATAGACAAGACGTGCACGTGAGAGCAGGAAATGGAATGACTCAATGATTCTGCTGGAATGTTCAACACGTTTAGCTTACATGCTAACACTTCTTAGCACAAAATCCAGAGTGTTTCCTCTACAGCAGCATCTAATAGATATAATAAACCACAGGCTTCACACGTATCCTTTTTAAAACAAGCACTTTTCGTTTTATTTCAAATTTCACCTCACTAGCCGCCTCTCTCTGAGGAAGCCATCTTGGCTTGTACCATCATCAATCCACCGGCATATACAAGTTTAATGCTCAAATTAGACAAATCTTCTAACAAATATATCACAGAACATGGCCCCCTGTTGTTATTCATTCTTACACTGGTGACTGATCAATGGTAAACTCCCGATAAAAAGGAGATTAAATCGGATTCTGGGTGAAATTGTTCACAGCCGTATACATACCATGGCTGCCCTCGTAGCGCAGGAGCAAAGAGGAAGTGGATTCGCCTCGCGCAGGTTTAGTACCGGGTCACGGGTCATACGCGAAGGGAAGACGAAGGCAACGGCGCCATCTTGTGTTCAAAATGGCGCGAGTTTGAATAATTTTTGGGAGTGAAAAGCACTGGTTTTGGCGCTGTTATAAAAGCATTTTATACACGACTATTGTATATAGGGCTATTATAAAACGTTTAGCCCATATATCACAGATAAATAACTTGAATAAAGTAATAACGCATCATAATTTTATTCCTGTAATATATTAACATTTGTTTATTTCATATTTAATAGTGATTCATTTTCAAATGTATGCTAAACCAGACAGAGTGCATTTAACCTAATTTTGTCTCAAAGCAGCTGCACATCTGTAAATCTGTCGGCCGTTTTATGTTGAAATTAACTGTTAATACCATTTATGTTTCAGTAACTAGAAGGAAATCCGCCATTTTGTTTGGACACGAATAGTTTACAACGTAGCAAACAAAGCTAGTTAGCAATACTAGCTAGTCACCTGACAACCTAGTCTGTTTCTATCATATAGATTTAGGAGTCTTAATATAATATAAAATATCTCACTAATCATGACTATCACTTATCTATCTATCTATCTATCTATCTATCTATCTATCTATCTATCTATCTATGTATGTATGTATCGTTACAAAGTAATGACTTACCTTTTCAAATGTGAATGTAATTATATGATTAGTACTCTTTGAATGCACTTATTTCAGATTTGTTTTTAATTATTTACCTCGTTTGACTGAACACATTTCCATTTCCAAGAAGCTCCTCATTTACATAGAGCTAAAATTACACACTGCAGGTCAGCAGGTGTTTCCTGAGTGTTCTTCCATCCATGATGTGTGAAACGTGTGTGTGTGTGTGTGTGTGTGTGTGTGTGTGTGTGTGTGTGTGTGTGAGAGAATTCTGACAATTAGACTAACAGAACATTTGTTACAGAAATGTGCCATTAGACATGGTTAAGTGTTTTATATTGGGAAAGAAACCGAGCAAATAAAAACATTCTTCAAGAGAAAACAACTTGTAGAAAATGTATATAGAAAACTATTGATATAATTGGTTTATTTTGCAATCAAATCTTTATTCAGCTTTTAAGGAAGTAGTCTCTAGTGTCAGTGCTTTGTAACCGTCAGTTGTAAAACTGTTAGCTCTCGGAAGGTTTTGTGCTGATACACTTCATGAATGATTTACGGAAACCGTTCTGTTTTTTCAGAATTGCAGTTTTATTAAAATTGCTATCTTGATTACATGCAGGAGTTTATATAGCTTCTTCCTCTACAGATTCATCTATAACATCTATAAACGTTTACCGAAAAATTCATATATATACGTAAAGCAATGATCAGGTTCATTCACTGCATTCAGACTTGCTGGTCTTCACCGATGCGGCTTTTCCTCCAGCAGTCACTTCACATGTTATCACTTTGTTGTTTTCCCACTCGGAGCTGTCGATGGTCAAATAGCTGCTCAGTGTGAATTTCTTATTGGCTTGCTGCTGTGCAGAGCCGGTGGTGACTCCACTGGTGA
>JAQQZR010000017.1:14096231-14108274 GCA_030068235.1 Notoglanidium macrostoma | reverse complement strand
CCTGTGGTGGACTGGCGACCTGCCCAGGGTGTACCCCGCCTCTCACCCCAAGATGCTGGGATTGGCTCCAGCTTTCCGCGACCCAGATTTATAAAGCGGTATAGATAATGGATGGATGAATGGATGATTTTCATCTTTGGCCTGATCAGGTACGTCAGCTACAAGAGAATGCGTCTCAGCTCCGTGCAATCTATGCTGGCGAGAAGGCCGACACCATCTTGGTCCGTGAGCAGGAAGTGATGCGTGCATGGAAGGAGCTCCTCTTGGCGTGCGAGGACAGCCATGTACAGGTTACCACGGTGACAGACAAAATCCAATTCTTCGCCATGGTGCGTGAGCTCAGCATGTGGACTGATGGGATCATGGGACAAATAGGTCCAGTCGAGGATGCACGGTATGAATCGTTACATTCACAAAAACAAACAGGCATTTTTTAATCATCTGGGGCATTTTATTAACTTTCTTTAAGCATGATGTCTGACGCCTTGACTTCCATCGTTCCTTCCATCAAGTCCAGTTGATTATATGCTTGACATGAAGAGAGAAAGTAAAAAATGATTTAATTTGTCTTTTTCTTGTTTTATTATGGGCTGGGTGTGCATGTGTATTTGTGTGTGTTTGTGTGTCTTAGGGATGTGTCCATTCTGGAGTGCATGATCTCCCAGCACCAAAACCTGAAGAGTAAAATGGAGAGCAAAAGCAAGAGTTTCATGCATTGTGTGGAGATGGGCAAGATGCTGCTCGCGGCACACAATCCTGCAGCTGAGGAGGTATAGCGCACACACACACACACACACACACACACACACACACACACACACACACACACACACACACATACACAAAATACAGGGTCTTCATTTCTCCCTTTCGTTCTTGTGTTGTCTCCTCTCTGTCGTTCTCTGATGCGTATAGGTGAAGGAGAAGTTGGAGTATGTGATGGTGAAGCAGAAAGATCTGAATGATAAGTGGGAGCAGCACTGGGAGAAACTCCAGCGCAGTAAGCAATTCCTCATGCTGATAATTTCGTTACTGCAGCCTGGTGTGGTAAATGCAGCAAGAAGCCTCTAACAGCTCGCTTTCACAACCATAAATCCAGTTTATATTAAAATCAAAAGAAAGCATTAAAAAAGAGCTTACTGAAATCAAACAAATCAATGATCTGACCGTAATATGTGAAAAGTAAGTCTATCAGCCTGAAAATGCATCATTCTGACATTATTTAACGTTGTTTGCATCTATAGTGCAGCAGCGGATAAAGTCTTCACAAACAAGCAAGGCTGAAGGGACATGGCACACGACGAAGGAGTCACTGAGCAGTGGTGGTGAGGCAGAGGGCGGGGCTGACGAGGTGCAGCAGCTGATTCGCCGACATGAAGCGTTCCGTAAGGCAGCGTCTACGTGGAAGGAGCACTTTAGCTCCTTACGACAGGTTGGCATGGCAACAACCAGTAAAACACTGTTTATCTACTACTTCTACTGTGTCAATCTTCACATCTGTCTGTGGATTTGGCTACAATTTGTCTAATCCATCCATTCTTCTGTCTCCAAGCCCAGCACTCATCTGTTATCTATCCATCCATCTTCTATCTGTCCATCGATTCATCCTTCCATCCATCCATGCAAGCATACATTTATCTATCCATCTGCTTGTTCATCTATCCATAAATCCATTTATCCATGTACATAACCATCCACCATCTGTCACATGACTTATCATTTACATGTTCATATAGCTATCCATCAGTCCATTCATTCGCTTATCCATTCATCTATCTTTCCACCATCTATCCACTGACTCATCCATCCATCCATCAGTTCATTGACATATTCACTTGTTCATCCATTAATCTATCCATCCATCCATATTACATTCCACATGCATCCACTGACCCATCATGTACCTGTTCATATTATCCATTCATCCACCCATATCCATCAATCCATCCCTCCATCCACTTGTCCAGCTATTCATGCATCCACTCCTCCATTTATTCATTTATCTATATATCTTTCTACCATCCATCCACAGACTCATCTGCTATTTCATCCATTAAGCCATCCACCTATTCATCCATCCATCCTATCCACAACCATCCACTGACTCATCATTACCAGTTCATATATCCATCCATCCATCCACTCATCCAGCTATTCATCCATCCATTAATTTTTCTATATGTTATTCTACCGTCCATCCACTGACCTATCCATCCATCCATCTATCCATTCAGCCACTGTATATTGGTATTCATTCTTCTACTGTCAAAAAATCCTACTGGAGATGTAACAGTTCATATATCAGTTAATCATTATATCATATAACAGTTGATATAACAGTAATGTAACAGTACTGAATGCTGAATTGTTAAAGATAAACAGACTGAGAGGACATTTTCCAAGAAGTCTCAAGGGTCTTGAGCTCAAGGTTACAGCAGCCACATCAGTTGTTTTACTTCCTGGTGGTTGTTTGACTCACTGCCATTAGAAGTGACGTCATCAGCGAATTTAACCAGCTTGACAGATGAGTCATCTGAAGCACAGTGATTGGTATAGAGTAGATGTAGCAGGGGGTAGAGGACACAACATTTTGAGACACCAATGTCTAATAATTATCTATATGATGTTTATAAAAATCTGTTAATACCATCAAAATAATATGCATTATTTTGCATTATCATTTTATTTATCTTTATATCCATCCATTCTTTCAATTATTTGTTTTTCTTTTAATGGATCCTGTGTAACAACACCTCCCCTTCTAGGCTGAGAAATTGAGAGAAGAGCAAAGCAAGCAGTCCACCACCTCGTCTCTCCTCAATAGACAAATGTTTCCCCTGTCCTGCCTCGTGCCCAGCTCTTCCTCGTCCTCCTCTTCCTCGTCCCTTTTCCGGAGCCCTCTGCAGGACATGCTGCTCGAGCCCAAATCTGGTCCAGACCTTACACATACCCCACATGCGTTTGCCCAGAGGCTTGGATCTGCACTGAATCCTTATGCTCCTGTCATGAATGGCTCCCCCTACCACAGGCTCAACCAACAAGTCGGGATGTTGGGCACAAACAGCTCCAGTCAAACTGGGTTAAACCAACAAGGTGTTTTGGGGTTGGACAGCTCAAGTTACACCGGCCTAAACCAGGTCGGGGTATTAGGTTCAGACAGCTCCAGTTATACCGGATTAAACCAACAAGGTGTCACAGGAGCCAATGGCCTGAACCCCCTCAGTGCTATGGGTGTAACTGAACCCAAAAACACATATGTCTGGCAGCAGCTTAAAACTGACTTACAGCCCAGGATCAACCACATGCACAAAGCTGTAGGTCCTCTGCTGGAGGCCCACGCCGGGCACCTGGTCCCAGTGGGTATGCCAATGGGCACCGAAGTATCCCTTGAGCTACTCCATGGACGGCTGCAGAGGGACCCTCGTGGCAGCCGCTCAGACCCACAGATGGACCACCTGCGCAGGGAGAGGGAGTACCGACTCGGACGCCACACCTCCAGTGAGCAAGAGATCCAGGCACGGCTCAATGAACTGCCCATGATTGTGCGCCAAGAAAGGCACCAGCGGCGAAGACTAGAACGGCAGTCGTCCAGCGAGCATGAGGGCAGCGGCAGGCACAGACTTCAGAAACAGGACTCCAGTGACCAGGAATCTGGGAAAGAAGGGTCAGACAAGAGGCAGACAGGGTAAGACGAGAATCTGTGTGCTTCTTTGTGTGTGATCTTATATTACATTGCTGATTATAACAAAGGGTGTGTATGCATGACTGTAACTGTGAATTAAGGGCGTGTGCGAATTTGTGATGAACAGGAGCAAACGACCAATCTTAGTATATTTTCTTGACACATAATAAAATAAGCATGCATATATTTGTATTTATAAAGTGAATTTATAGAGTGACGAAGTTTTCTGACTTGCATGAATAATAATGCACCCAAAGCCAGGGGGCCAATACTTTTTCCTTACAAAAATTTGAATGTTGATTGCTATATTTCTCAATTTTTTATTATTTTTTTTATAAAAAAGAAGAAACAGAAAACACACAGAAAATGTATAATACATTATGTAGGATCTATATCACCATTATGTTATAGCCTATGTAGTGAGCACATGTAGTGAACAGAAAGCCAGGTGGAATTCAGGTCAATTGCGTTTTGCAAAATAAAGACCAGGTGACGATTCGTACATGGATTCTGGTTTTCTCGGGAGTGTAATAAGAAATGTGGGGTGTGTGACACCTGATCTGTCATTTATATTATTGATTCATTTTAAAACAATGTAAAATGTGTACTCATGTATTTTTGTCTCTTTCTTGTTGTTGTAGAGAAAAACGCTCCACCATGGCTGAGATTGTAGAACAGGTGCAGGAGAGAGAAGCATGCCATGTGAGTATTGATGCTTCATTCACTATAGCACAGGCAAAACCCAGTACGCACTGCTTTCCTCCCTCTAACACACCGCATTCCAACATTGTTCAGTGGGAAAACACTCACTGATCCTGTATCTCAGTGTATAGAAATGGAAGCCTAGTGTTCTCTCTACGAACCTGCAAACGTGTGGACTAATACGCAGCTAGTTGGGAATGCCAACCGGTCCACTACAAGCATTTGTTTGAAATGTATGTAAATTATTATATGAAATGATGAGCGTGTGAGGCATTTAGTAAATCTCTCTGTCTGTTAGGCGAGGGGAGAGGTGTATCGTCCTCCAAGCAGTCTCTCCGCTCCGGTCTCCCGTCTTGACCGGCCTCGAGCTCGTGACCGACCAAAACCACGCCGGCGGCCGCGTCCAAAAGAACCTGAGGAGACGCGGCGGTCACGGTCAGCACCGGCTCAGAGCGCACCGAGCACGCCACAGGCGCCAACGCATACCGTTCACCAGGAGGGATTTCTGTACCGCAAACACGAAGAGGAGGGCAAGGAGAAGAGCCCCAATAGGTGCGGCTAGCATGCTAACAAGCCACTTCGCACACTCTTTGTTTGGGTGGTAAATTGAACATCCACAGGGCGTGAAATCTTCAGTGTTTTGGACACGTATCTAATGGTGCGCATTGCTTTTCTTTTGCAGCAAGTCATGGGTGAACCTGTACTGCGTACTCAACAAAGGCGAGATCGGCTTCTACAAGGACGCCAGGAACACGACAACGCCGTACAACGACGAGCCACTCCTCAACCTAGCAATCTGTACCTTTGACACCACCAATGGCTACAAGAAGAAGAAGAACGTCTTCATTCTGAGGTAAAACGCGCACAGCACGAGTTTATATTCGAGGAACAACGTTACGCAACTGTAAAACAATGAATGTCCAATCATGTCCTTTAAATGCAAATGAGATCCTGTAGATTAGAACACACCAAACTGAGCTCATGAATTCCTGACTAATAAACTGATGAGTTAAATCAGGTGTGTTAAATGAGGTGCTGTGATGCTTTGTAGAGCGAGACATCTGAGCTGCACAGTGCTAAGGTTCTCCAGGGTTATCCAATCAGCATTGAGGGCCAGGAAAAAACTACCATTACAGCAAGAAATGCTGACTTTATCTTTGACATGCGGTGTGTGTTGTTTTGACCCACTGCAGGAGTGAAACCGACGGGGACTATATCTTCCTGGCCAAAGACGAGGTGAGATTAATGATGCTCCATCACGATTGCAGCACAAAAACCTAGAGGTAGTTCAAATAGTTTCCAGTAAACAAAACTCCTTCTTGTTTCTCTGGAAACTTCATGTTCCACACTTGTTTTTTTTTGACATATACATTTCTTGCTGATGTGTGTGTGTGTTATACAGGAGGACCTGAAGCGTTGGGTGAACAGCATAAACGCCAGCCTGAGTGAGATCGAGGAGATCGCCAAGTGGGAGAAACCCACCACCTCCTCCACCGACCCCGACAAATCAGAACGCAAGGAGCGCTCGGAGGGGGCGGAGCCGTCGGAGAAGTCGGAGGAGCGCTCGGATCGATCGGACAGGCGAGAGGGAGAGAAAAGCTCCGAAAGCTCAGAAAAGAGGGACACGTTGGAGAGAGAGAGGATGGAGCGACGAGGGAGGGAGAGAGGAGAGAAGGGGCGAGGAGAGAGGGAGAGGGTGGAGAGAGGAGAGAGAGAGAGGGAGAGGGACAGAGAGAGGGAGAGGGAGAGAGAGAGGGAGAGAGGAGATCGGAGTTCTAGGGGTTCAAGCACCTCGGGGAAAAGTAAATGATACACTCAGTTCATCAATCCATCCATCCATCCATCTTTCCATAAATCCACCAAGAGTGGGGGAGAGGAGGAGAACGAGCGCTTTCACTCCTCCGTCACCCCGATGACACGCTGACGAGGTTTTCCTGTGAACACAGCGTCCAAAGAGAGCGTCTGCAAAATCGTAGGAATGAATCTTGTCCTAAAATTAGTAAACAAAAGCAAAAACATCCCCTAGATATCTGAAAAGCCTTTTTTTATTTATTTATTTATTTTTTTAACAAAAGCAATATGATGTACGCAGTAGGTGATTTAATGTCTGATTCCTATTCGCTCCCTGTGTGTGTGTGTGTGTGTGTGTGTGTGTGTGTGTGTGTGTGTGTGTGTGTGTGTGTGTGAAAGCGGGAGATGCTGAGAAAAACAGAAAAGAGTGTGTATGCCTCTGGAAAAAATGAAGAGACTCGGAATACAAGGGGCGACATGCGGACGCACTCACGTGGAACCACACACACTTTATACGCTCCACTAATTAGGCTGACATCGTAACCCTGCTTCATTAGCAAATCATATTAAAGAAACAATCAGTCATCTTCAGCTTCTAGAGGTAATCCCTGAAATATACACAGCTTCCTGTACACACAGTTACTCCAAAACACATCATTCCGGATATGTTCAGTGTCAGCAGTTTGCTTCTTCGGGTTAGTACCGGAGCTACGGGGCTAACATAAGGAACAAGTCACCAGAGCCACCGGTTTAGAGTAAATCACCAGCAAATCTTTGAAATCTATGGTTTTTAAATCACAATTCAAAGTAATCAAACCCAAATATCTCCAGAACAACTCGGAACATGAATATAAATCATATATCGGACATACAAACTTGAATCTAGTGAGAATGTTTAATAAAAATCTGTGGAAAAGTCAGGCATAAGAAGCTCTCTGGCTCATATCAATAGTCCCAATATTAATGTACACATTTAAATTGTTGGATAAAAGTGTAAAATAGTGCACACCATATTGTCTCAATCAGTCAAAAGCAAAATAACAGCGTGTACTGGATCAAGTGCTATTTTATTAGCTGCTGAATTCATATTTTTCCTCTTTGAATTGCCTCACGCTTTTCAGTTCCATCCTATTACGTTACAGCTTCGCTGATTTCTTCTTCATTCACCAGAATTGGCTTAAGCATGTGCGGAACCCGATTCTGAATACCGGGAACTTTCCCCATGTACATGTGTGAGGGTTTTCTTACTAGTTGGCTAGTTAACGTGAGCGTGATACTAAAGAAGCAAACCACACACGCTGGACACGTCTTGAACGGGAAGCTTGTTCTGTCAGTCATGTTTATTTAGAAACGTTTATGCACAAACCAGCACGGCGTAAAAGCCTCAATCATCACATCAGTTGCTGTTTTACTCCTGTCACCATATTCGGTTCGGAGAAAATCTAGGTCTGAATACTTCACGTCGCAGAAGTACCAGACTGCAGTGCGAGCGCGTTTGGGAAGAATCCGTCCACGTAATCTGTAATCCTTGGGCTATTATGTGCAAATTAATTGTTAGCGTTTTACTCGGAATATCGGAGGACGACGTCGTCTCTCGTCACCTCCGTCCAGTCGACTGTAATTAGCGAACGATTAGATAAGATCAGAGGTAGGGTGTTTGTGATGTTCTGCTATTAAAGGCCTTGTATATATCTATACATATCTATAAATATATTTGTACATATATAATAGTAAACACGACTTCTACAAGCTACACTGAATTATGCCAAACTTTCCTTTACTTTTTATTAATCAGCAGAAATATAACGAGCTAAACGAAACGTATTACTCACCTAAAGTGATTTAAAGTGACTTTATGACGGAGTGCTGAACGTGCATTTACGTAGCCTTTGTAGACCCACGGCGTACACACACACACACACACACACACACACACACACACGACAGGTCAGTCGATTCACACTTTCAGAGTGAGTATCAGACCAGCCGAGTGTATTCGCACCACAGCAGCACCGTCACAGAGTGTGTGTTTTCTATCGCTACACGCTCTCTGGTAACCTCGACCATGGTGTTGCAAAGCTCTGAATGTTCGCTCGTCACTCTCTGCGTTTGGAGGTCAAGCTCGGCCGTTTTTTCTAAAACCCCCGTCCGCACTTTTTTTTTTTTTTTCCGTCTTCCAGTTTTTCATCGTGGAAAAATTTTGTACTTTTAAAAGCAAGTATCGTCGAATGCTGATCATGTCCGCGATGTTACAAAAACTACTCCCTGACCTGCACTTTGACTTACTGGCTTCATTCGGTTGTGCTGTGATTGTTTATTTCTTATTTAGTCATAGCCTTATGTGCCATAAATGTAAGCCATTTTATATATAGTGATCCGTGACGTCGCCGAGCAACCCGTGCTGAGCCTTTGGGTCTTATTTATCATCCTGCACAAACATGCAAATGTACCTGTATCTGTTTTCTCACCTCATGCAGTGCCAAGTTTACTGTTGCAGTGTCGTTTTTACTGCATCAGTATCATCCTTACCGTTTCTATATCGTTAAAAGTGGAGTTTGTCACATTATCGTTAACTGAATGTAAAATCCCTGACCCTAAATTCACACTAGCACCGGCGTCTCCTACGACTTCTCATTAAATGCGTATGGAGATATTATAAAGCAAAATAAAGCTCGGAAGGAAGTTGAATGTATGTAGCAAGTACAGTTAGTTAGCTCGCTTAATCCGATCTAAGTTTGAAGCTAGTACGAAAGAGCTAACGTGTAAAGCGGACCATCAATTTTCAGTGTGTTATTTAATTTTTGTTTCCTAGAGTACTTTTTAGGCCACGCCTAGAAGTGAGAACAGTAGAGGTCGCTACACGCCAACGACAAGCGAGCGCTAATGCTAGTGTGAACGTAGTGTTAGATGTCGTGCACTGATGAGATTAACACACTGTTATCTCACACAGACCTGATCTAGGGTCAGTCTTCCTTCACCGCTGAAAGCTATATCTGAGACGAGCTCTGTTGTGTGTGTGTGTGTGTGTGTGTGTGTGTGTGGGAGTGTAAGAAATGTATGTGACACTGAAGAAGAATCAGTATGTCACTGATCTAGGCTCAGGAGAACAGCCCCGTTCTCCTGCAGAGACATAGAGCGTGCGAGACACTGTAGGAGAGAGAGAGAGAGGGCTGTAGCGGAGAAAGACAGAAGACGAAATGTAGGCCACTTGCTTTACCCGTCACAGCACATTCACAACGTTCCATCTGTAGGTAGTTTGCTTCTCTCCGAGTGCCCTTGAACGAGGCTGTACCTTTACATGCACTCTGAGAGCCCAAATGAAGAGAAGGTAATCCTAAATCAATCCTAAAGACATGCTGCACGGGTCATTTGTTGGTCATGGAGAGAAACATGTACCCAGAATCCTTTGCTGGATATTTCAACACCATGTCATATTACATCATGTCTGTTTCTAACCAAGAGATTCTACAGAATCCGGACCGTGCTCTTTTCACCTGATGTTCGGGTCATCGTCAAAAAAAAAGCACAATATCACACCACCTAGATGATTTGGAGATGACTTCTGGGCTGCGGCAGCTCTGACCCGCTGCCACGCCCCCCCCCCAGCAAGCTCTTCAAGAGTAATGGCAGAGATTTGCAGTTCCACCACAAGAGGGCAGCGATGCTCGCGGCTTCCGAGCTCCAGAACATTCTAGAGGAACTTTATTAGAGCATTCCCTCTGACACACAGACAGGGACAATAAGAAGGTCTCGGATTGCCACTTTTTCGGCCCTGCATCATCGCCGAGCTTGACCTCGCCGCACTTACATGTTTGTATTTTCTGTTTGCTGCTGTACAATGAGACATGGCCACAACGGGTTTGTTTTTACGTGGCCGAGATACGCGTGTGCCCCCGGACATCATGGACAAAGCGGAGATTGCGGGCACGTGCACCTTTACCTGATCGAAATAAACCATTTCTCACAAGGAACGTAGAAGATAACCACTAATACGTTGCATGAATGAGAACATAGTGGAGATTCCTATGCAACAGCTGTGCATGTTTTATCCAAAGGGGCTCGACCCCCAGCAAAAAGGACTGGTGATGATGATGATGATGATGATAATGATGATGATTATGAGGAAGGGTAATGCAGATCATGTGTATTAACTGAGATGTGTCATTAAAACATTATGTACCGGTAGTCTGCTGGACTCATTACAGAGTTGTATATATCACCATGTTGTCCAGTCTTTATTTGGATCACGTGAGAAAATGCTTCGATCGTAATTACGACACACGCATATTCATTATTTCTTCATTCTGGAGTGAGTGAAAGTAGCTAAATTCGTGTGTGCTCATTGACGAGCATGGAAAAATCTAAGCTGAATCCACTTTTAAGAGTCAGATTCTCTTCACAAAGTTTAACATCACATCTTATGGATAAAACAGAAAATATGAAAATAACATCGGGCATAAGCCCTATTTGGACGGGATTCAACTTACATTTACATGGTGCAATTCCATCACAATGCTCTAGAAGATTCTTTTAGTTTTAACAGAAGGTTATAGAAGAAAAAGAACGATCCCCAGGTTGACTGCTACAACTGTATGGATATTACATTATATTTACATATTCCACACTATCGTGATTGTAGTGTTCTGTAAATACATGACTCCAAAATCGAATAATGTGAATGTATCACCACGTGAAACACAAACGCACGTCAGTGTATACGCTACAAGGTTCAATTTCATACGATTGCGAATATGAACCGTTATACACACTGCTACATTAAGGTTCATCGGCCAACTGGAATGTGTCACTGGGATAAAATCGGAATTCTGCGCGTCATCCCTCCCTGATGTGACTGGAGAAACAGGTCTGTGCTGATTTCGTCTTGTTAAACTCGTCAGATGTTTCTACGTTCTACTCGAATAGAGGAAACGTTTATTCGTCTGGGTGGAGCATTTACATCTGTCACGGTGAGGAGTAAATCCCAACCGATTTTGTTTTCTATAACAACTGCAGCTTTATCTGTATGAGTCAGTTTTATTTCATGAATCTGATTATAGTAAACCTTTGATAATCCAGTGTTGTGACGACCGAGTCAAGTTTTATTTTCAGCAATCCTGATCATCTCAAAGCTGTGTGAGATATTTGCAGATATTTGGATTCGGTGCTGTGGGTAATGGAAAGGAATGAAGCTAATCAGGTTCGAGAAGGTTAGAGAAAGAGGCGTGTCCAATCAGATCCAAACGCCTCTTGGATGTCCCACGTGAGACACGTCAGAGCCAGGCAGCTCTGACAAACCCTGATTATCCGTGTGAAGAAATGTTTCTTCTGGATCTATAGGTTAGTATTTATTCCCTCAAAAAAACTTCAAACTGCAGAAACACATAGTGTAACACAGGTAAACAGGTTGACCACTACTGCAACTAAGCTATGCTTGTAACCAGTCAGAATAAGCTAACGTTATGCTCGTCATGTTAGCTGTCTGACACCACTAACACTATTATCCCACCAAGTTGGAGGATGGCGAAGCTACTCATTAGAGCCGTGTTCTCATCATTAAATACAAAAGTAGGCCTACGAGTAAACGTATAAGCTATATGTGTCGATTTGCCTCAGTATTATTTTATCTGTAAAGCGCTACTGGTAACAGTAACCTTACTCTGAGAATATTAAAGATAAAGAAGCTTTGCGTCACAAGTTGTGAATTGAGTCTCTTGTCATCTTTGGACTTATACACTACCAGTCAAAAGTTTACACACCCCTACTCATTTTCATAGGTTTTTCTTAATTTTTTTTCGCTTTCTACGTTGTAAAACATTACTGAATACATCAAAACTATGAAGCAACACGTACGGCATATACTGAATTATG
>JAQQZR010000017.1:14065626-14080744 GCA_030068235.1 Notoglanidium macrostoma | reverse complement strand
CCCCAAGATGCTGGGATTGGCTCCAGCTTCCCCGCCACCCAGACGCATAAAGCGCTATAGATAATGGATGGATGGAAATCTGAATAGTCTAAGACTTTGAGGACAAGTCTTATATTGTCAATCATATATCTATCAGACTATAAGCCATTTTGGGATTCATCTGTAATAGAATTAAGAACGTCCTGTAATTTATTGGCAAGATATAATGCAATAATTTTATAATCTTTGTTTAATAATGAGATGGGATGCCAATTGTCCAATGTTAATTAATCTTCCTGAGGCTTTGGGACTACAATAAT
This sequence comes from Notoglanidium macrostoma, assembly GCA_030068235.1. Classification (NCBI taxonomy): domain Eukaryota; kingdom Metazoa; phylum Chordata; class Actinopteri; order Siluriformes; family Auchenoglanididae; genus Notoglanidium; species Notoglanidium macrostoma. Next base: position 14,080,445 of record JAQQZR010000017.1, on the reverse strand, counting down.
TAAACCATGGCATATTGAGGAAGGAGGTTTTCACTGTTGATACTCTTAATAAAATCATTTAGTAGAAAAGGGGCCAGCTCTGTTGAAAACATTTTGTAAAATTCATAAAATGTATCTGTTCCAGGGGATTTATTCAATTTAGCTTCCTTAATTTTTGCTAAAGTGACTGGAGTGTCAGATATTTTTGCTAATATCTCCAGTTGTCCTAACATCACCTAGATCATTTTTTTAAATCTTCCGGTTCAGCTATTGAAACCTATTTATATAAAGTTTTATAATAATTTTCACAAGTTTTAGCAGTGCTTTTTGGATTCTCAACACCCGGGCCATTTACGGAAAGTCTGGTAATGCTGTTTCTGTTGTGCCTTCGTTTCTCTAACTTGAAGAAATAACTGGAGATCTCCTCTGACCTGATGAGATAACTGATGTCCCTCCTCGAGCCATTTAGCCCTTAAGCATATACACGCTCATCTGGAATTGCTGATATATAACTGATCTAGTTTAAACTAGTAATTGTGCTTTTTGGATCTCAGACATATTTTCAGTTTCACTTTTATATCCTTACACATTTTACCGAATAAAAAAAGAAACTTTTCAAACTTTGAAATACAGACGCGCCTCAGCGTGACGTCACGCGCTTTCAAGCGCTCTCGCTGCTGATTGGTCGGAAGGTGACGCGCGAGGCCAGTGGCGCTCGAGCGCTGTGATTGTTTATCCAAAAGAAACCAAATTTAACAAACGGGGGGGAAAAAAATCATCAAGCTGATTATTTCTCTGGGATTAAAAGGTGTTTAGAGGAACGTACTGTAACGTTTAACTGGTGTTTTCGTTGTCAGGATCAACTAAAACAAGGTCGCGAGTGAGGAAAGCGTCAATTCAGACGTCCTTTTGTGTACAGTTAGATGCTAGTTATTTATCTTTCTTCGTTGACAAAGTTGACTCAAGCTAGTGCTAAACTACTTCTGAGGTAAGTTAGCCAACTAGCTCGTGGCCTCAGAGTTCAGTTTTCTCTCGACTGAAACCTGACTGAAAAACGTACACTACTGCGCTAAAGAGTGTGTCTAAATTGCACAAGCTTTCCTAGACCACTGCTTAGTGCGGGAGTATGCGTGTTTAACCGGTGTGTCGACCGAAAACTGACCTACGCAGCTAGTTCGCTAAACTTTCCTCAGAAATTAGACTTTTTTTTTAGCTTGAACCTCTTCACCACCGTGGAGAAAAAAAAAAGATATAACTGTCAAAACAAAAAAGCACCTGAAATCAGAACCCACCCCGCATACTCCCGCACTAGATAGTGCTTGTAAATGGCACAGCAGCTTACCTAGGCTACTACTGAGTGCGGGAGTGTGCTAGTTTGGGACGTAGACTGAAGCGTCTCAAGTGTCGGAGAGTCGGGCGCGCGCTGCTGTGAATAAGCTAGCCTAGCTTTACCACAATGAATTTATGACATTTTCTGTTTGGATCCTGAGGAGAAGAAACAACGTGTGTAGGGTTGTTTTACAAAACAAACAAACAAACAAACAAACAAACCACAACAAAACCCGCGACGCAAGACGAGACCTTTTAAATCACCATCCTCCCTCCGGGTTTCGGTGGGAAATGATGGCCGGCGGGGCGCTTCAGCAGAACGGGATCACGGTGACGGTGCTCTCGGCTCAGGAGCAGCAGCAGGTCCCGCAGTCGCCCACGCCGCCGCCGCCGCCCGCGCACATGGAGTCTGAGGCGCTGGATTCCCGGAAAAGACCGCTGGAGACTCCGACTGAGGCGGGAAGCACCAAGCGCACTAACACGGGGGGTAAGAGCGGCGATGCGCCCGGGTTCCTCACGGAACACGGCTTCCTACACCACCTATTTCCGAGACATCACTTAACACCAATTAAAAAAAAAACAATCCGAGCGGTTTTACCTCACGCGACCCGAAATATGACGTGTTCTGTGATCCTGTGATGTAATACTAAGAGATTTCTGTTTGATTGAAGTCCATACTCCCACTGAATCCACATAGTTTCATCCTCTGTCTGGAGATCGATTGTATTAGAAACCTGCTAGATTCAGTTTGAGGGAGGAAAAAACTAAATTGTTCTCTTTCTTTGCTTGTTTATTTGTTTGTATGTTTGTTTGTTTTTCCTGTGTTGGCGTCAACAATACGTGGATGAAGTATATCTTTACAATGATTTAAGTGAACTTTCAGTACATTTCAAAGTTTTAAACGGACCTTTGTAAGTAAAAGACACATACAAGGTGCAGGGTGTGTATTTGAGGGTACCGCCCCTGTGACAAGGAAAGGTCCTGTTTAGTACCCCTTTTTCATAGTGTGTAAATATTATATCATGACGATGCAGTATAAAAGTTCACCGCAGAAATTACACACTATGAGTCTTTGTATAAAATAATGTTATTGGTTTCAGTGTTTATCTTATCTCGATTTGCAGCCTGTATAGACGGAGTCGTCTTTTACCTACGCTTTCGGAAAAAATTGGACTAAACTCTACCGTTCCTTGTCATAGGGGGGGTACCTTGATGCATGCATGTTTTTGTACCTTTAGGGTACATCTTTTATTTAGAAACGTGCCTGAACTGATTGAAAAACTAATCATGGGCCATTTGCATACCTTAAATAATTTTGCATACACATTACCAGGTGAAATAGAAGATGCATATCGAAAGTACAAAAGTTGTACCCATGCGGGAACCAGCTCGGCGACAAGGAACGGTACGGTTTATTGCTTTTTGACCTGAGAACGTAATTGGATACAAATGAATAAATTCTTTAAAAAATCAGGGGTTTTACTACCCAGCACAGTCTACTGTAAATGTGTGTTATTTGACAACATCTCAAAAATAAAGGAAGGATAGATAGTGTAATATGAAGGCTAGTGCAATGTGGTTACTTCCTATTATTAATATAACACTTTCAGAGAAGAGTATTACAGCTGCACCAGGAATATTTCGACGTAATATCATTTCAGACATCATTAGACATTAATAACATCATAAAATGTCGAGTTTAATTTGTTTCAGTTGAATATCAAGCCACTGCACATACACAGTATCCGATCAGCGTGTCTGTAAAAGTATAGACAGATTTCTAAACTGTAAATAGTGAAGAATGAAGGCATCTTTGCCAGAAAATTCCAAGTAGTTATCAAAGATATCTGTGTAATAGATATCAATGAAAGAACATGAAAATCAGATTATCTATCTATCTATCTATCTATCTATCTATCTATCTATCTATCTATCAATTCTGTCTCTCTCTGTCTCTCTGTGCCTTCTGTGTGGGGATCGGGCTAAATTGAGCGGAAAATGAATGAAGCGCTTATGCTCAAAGCAGCTGCTGAAGGCAAACCCCATTCACACACGGTAACAAATGCCAGCAACACAAAAGCCTTCCTCCTCCTCCTCGTCCTTTATTAGCAGCTTATTAGGATCCCATAAGCTGCGTACAAGTTCTGCCGATGTAAAGACGAGACGGTAGAAGTATTTGTTCACTGCTTAACAGTTGATATCTCAGATTGTCTCTCTTTTTTATCGTACCATTCATTTAAAGTATATAAAACACAGAGCGTTTCTTCTGCTTATCCTAATAATAATCACTGTAAGCAGTATTGATGCAAAATGGACCCTTTCTGAGACTCTGAGATCTTCCTGGTGGCAAGTTTGTTTGCATAAATGTAATTAACATATTAACACGATATCATATTATTGTATCTTAAAAACCTGACTGCAATTATTAGACAGTTGGAGTGACAATTCTGCTCACCATTTTTTGTTTTTCAAATTTTAGCAGCTCTCTTGTTTGGTGAACAGTTATGGAACCATGGTGGAGTAGTGACTCGGTTGTTAAGGCGTTGAGCTACGTGAGTTCAGATCCTAGCACGGCCAAGCTGCAAATGTTGGGTCATTGAGCCAAACCCTTAACCCTCAACTGCTCAGTTGTATCCTGTCTTGAGTGTAAGTCACTATGGATAAAAGCATCAGCCAAATGTAATGTACCATTAAATTAGCATTTCAGAATGTTCTCTATAAGGAACCGTCTCATAACATATTATTAGCTATGTTATTAACATGCCGTATGGACGGTAAGGTATCAGATAAAAATCTTTCAGCTGGTGTGTGTCTGTAAATATTTTGCAGTTGACCGATAGCCAGAGAACACCAGCCTGCTGAGGAGACTTTGTGTGTGTGTGTTTGAGAAAGAAAGAGAGCGGGAACTGCAGCTGTCCTGTGAACTCGGAGCCATGCTTTTGTGAGATTGAAGCAACATCTTTGCAGAAGGTCTAAGAAGAATGTGGCTAATGCAAACACACACACACACACACACACACACACACACACACACACACAGCTCGGAATGATACCACCCGTGGAAAGAATTGTTCAAGGCTGAAGAACCTTTCAGTCAGACAATACAGAGAAGGTGTAGTATTTAAGACTGGAACAGTTTCGGTTCTGATTGGGTGTTGAATTTAAAGACACGAAGTGACACCAGCCTTCTGTACTAGAGCATTCTAATGAATGAAGTTAAAGAGAAAGAAACTTTAGTGGAAGTGTCTGGAATGCAGTAGGAATAATCACAGCATACTGTTCAATTGCTGCAGGACATTATGCAATATTTTTATCCACAGCATCTGACTGCAGTTTGATAACAGGCAACAAATCAAGGATCTTATCAGTGACATAACGGCTGAATGTGTCTACTGGAACATGAAAACTACATTTGAATGCTTTTGCAGTGGCAGTGAGTGAGACTGCTAACAAATAAAAAAACAATTCACTGAAGGGGAAATGACATGGGACCGTGAAAGACTTCTGGTAACAGTGACTTTCACTTTGTGCCAGATTTATCTAGTCTTACTTGAACGTGTGAATTTGCAGTTCTAATTGTGAGCCATTAGAAACCAAGTTGCAGGACTGTAGGCTCTTTGGTTGGTTAAAACAATATTGGAGGAGCTGTTACTTATTAATTAGCAGCCACCCCAGAATTTCGCCTCACTGTTTTCTTACTGTTGCTTGTTGCACATCTGAAAAAAAAAATAGCTGTCTCGTTAAGAGAGTTTTGTGGTGAATTTCTGCCTTTTCTTTCTGCCTGCTAGGATTTTTCTCTTAGCAGTGTTAACACCTCTGGCTCTCTTTTACCCCTTTTCCACCAAGGCAGTTTGAGGGGCGCTTGGAGCCAGTGCCTAACTGGATTCCTCTTGGCCAGGAAAACTGGTTTGAGAGCGTCACCACACTTTACTGGTCTAGAACCAAGAACCACTTGTTTCAGTTTCGACACTAGCTCCAGCCCAGAAGTATTACCTAGTTTGTGTTGGTGTAAAGGGGGTACATGTTTACAGCATGGTGCTTACACTGTTTGGGAATGTAGGGATATCTGAAATCTGTGGCTTGATCCTTAGTGAATGGTATAGAAGATGGACACTGACTGCAGCACTCAGTCTTTTATTCTTTTTCCTTTGTTTTTGTTCTTGGTTATTCAACCACATTTCCTTAATTACTGAGGTAAATTATTAGCCATGCTGTCAGACTGTTACTGTTAGATAGAGAGATAGATATTTCAGATGTTTAAAGCATAACATCAATTCCACGGGGTTCTGAAGTCCTGAGAGTGTAGATGAGCTCTTTTTCTCCACTTCATTGCTGCCATAGCAACTAGCAATGCTAACAGAGATGTTATTAATGTCACGTCCATCGCTGTGGAATTGTCTCACCGCTGCAAAGGAGAAATCCTTCATTCTGACGGTACGAAAGAAACCAATCTTCTCGTTGGTATACCCGATGTACAGCTGATTGCATCTCATGCAGGAGAGACAGTAATAAGCTCTCATCGTGATGCATGAGCAGGAAAATGTGACCCTTTAGAGCCTGTGATTTTAGTGGCTAAATTTTCATGCAGTACATCTTGCACAAGGGAACAGTATTGCTGTTATTATTGACAAATCATACTTCACTCCTGGCAATCATGTGTTTGGTGTCTGTAGGAGGTAGGTGGAGATTCAGGCTTGAGGATTTTGGATTTTTTAACATAGATTTTTTTATTAAAATGGTGAATGAGCACCATATTAATTTTCTGTCTTAACAGTGAATCATGTAGCGGGTCACTACACAGATTCTTCCAAGCGTGGGAACACGGGCTATGGAATCATCTACAACTTTCCACAGTAAAATGTTAACATACAGAAATATTTATCATCTAGTTCTCCAGGAAGTCGTTACTTTTGCTCTGACTTATAAAGAGGTGTAAATAATTCTGTATTTAAATATTGAAGGTTAAAAAATACACAGAGCAGCGTGAGGAAGGCAGTCATGCTGAGCTGCAGAACAAGATTGTCATGATAACATTGCAATGTTGATTGGGCAGGATAAAGGTTTTGTTGAATGTGCAATCATGCACGAGAGAAGAAGAAAAAGACAGAAGGGTAATCAGAACTGATGTGGGTTTGTGCTTGATTTCTTTTACTCGTTGTTTGGTCTTTTGAGTGGTTGTTGCGTATTACAGGGTATGTTTAAACTGCTATCTATCTATCTGTCTCTATATCTCTATCCGCTGGTTCACCTGATATACTGTACATGTATGTTAAGGAATGCGTGGATTTCTGGTAGCTCTGTCATGTGACCTTTGATCCTTAATGACCGAGAGGGAACGAGGACACTGATTGAAGCGTGTTGTCTTTTATCCCCATCCCTTTATATTTGTTTTCTGTCATGCATTTCATCGACTACTAATGCAAATCCTGTCGTCATTCCGTTACCAGGCTTACTGAGGCAGATGTGTGCACATGTATATACATACATACGTGTGTGTGTGTGTGTGTGTGTGTGTGTGAGAGAGATAGCAGATGCAGCGAAATGGTACATTAATATTTCTAATGGCACTTTTGGCCAGGTTGTTTGTGCCGGTGGGTATCTGTACCTTGGTTTGTTAGATCGCAGGTGCTCAGAGCATGTGAGAGCATTAGCACGCTTGTGTTGTGTGTATTTATATATATATAAGTGTGTGTGTGTGTGTGAACGAGAGAGAGAAGGACACAGGTGCCCTTGCAGTGTATGGTGACGTGAGTAGACTGTGAATGGGGCAGGTGGTGGAGAGGGGAGGGGCTGAAGCGAGAGTCCAGTCAAAACGTGATTGGTTTGCTTGAACAGAATTCTAGCACATCCTGCCCTGCTCTCGCACACTGCGCAACACACACATGCCACAACACACACAAGCCACAACACACTCACATACACCGTATAGACAGTTAGTCAGTGTGCGATGAAAAATGGTTCAATGCAAATTGGGAGTGACCGTGGGGGGTTAAGGAAGGATGCCCCTCCCCCAGGGTACCACACACACACACACACACACACACACACACATTGGTCGGTACAGCTGTGTAGAATTTATAGGCAGTGATTGGAATGGCTGGTCCGTCCACGCTCTCTGCAGCAGATTCTCCTTTCTGTTTGCACATCTCTTAGCATCTCTTCTTTCATTAGACCTCTTTTCCCGTTCTCCCTTCTCCTTTTTTTCCCTCATATTTTTCTTTTTCTCTTCTCCCGCTCCCTCCACTTTCCATCTCAGTCTTTGTCTTTCCCTCTCTTTTCCCACTGTCTTTATTTTACTGTCCGCGGTTTCCAACATGGCCGCCCGAGGTGCACGCCGCCCCCTTCGTTCTCGCTAGCCGCCTCACACAAGGTCACTCCCTCACTCGTTCCCCACCTCCACAACCGTCCCTCCATCCCACCTTTCCATGGTTCGCCCAAACGTGCGTGGGGCGCTATGTCTTTTGCTTTGCTGCGCCAAATAGGGGGGTGAAGAAGAAGAAAGCCTGTGTGTGTATGTGTGTGTGTGTGTGTGTGTGTGTGTGTGTGTCTGACGTTGGGGAGGGGTGCAGGGTGATTGGACACGCTAGGTGCCTCTCTGTACAATGCTGCAGAGCGCCGGAGTTCTCCATGAATATGGATGAGAGAGAGCGGCGAGGGTGATGCAGTGGGAAGATTCCCTCCTTCAGTCCGCCGCCACTTGAACAATACACAGCCCCTCAGCCTCCAACACACACAAATACACACATACATACATACATACACACGCACACGTACGGCAGCTGCGTAAAGATCTCACACAATCAGAAAGAGAGAGAGAGAGTGCAGTGGAGAGGTATGGAGAAGAGGACTCTCTGACGCTCTTCCTCAGCGTCTCGGAGACGAACTCGGCCGCGTTCTCATGCTCATCGTCGGCACTGCTGCAGAGCCGCACCACAGCTCGCCACAATGGGTGAGACACGCACATCCAGCCCCGCTTTTGTTGACTTGTTGAATGCGGTTGTTGTCTGGATGGGTTGACCATTTTTTTGTCTCTTTTGTCCATTTGTGTGTGCTTTATCTTTTCTTTCCTTGTCCTCTCTTGCTTAATTCATTCCATGAGTCAAAGTGGCTTGTTTGTCCTTGCCAAGTGTTCAGGACAGGGCCCCCCTTTTTCACATGTCGGGGACTGTGTGTGTGTGTGTTTGTGTGTGTGTGTGTGTGTGTGTGTGTGTGTGTTGGGGTGCTTACAATGCAGTCCCTCTTGACCCACCCCCTTCATGTGCTTGAACAAAACTCCCTTGACACTTTGAGTGTGTATGACTATGTGTGTTTGAGAGACAGAGTGCGTGAGAGTGAGAGAAATTCACAATTCTCTGAACGCATTTACGGCTGTGTTACGTCCCCGATGAATCGCAGCAACAGATTGCCGTAGTTACACTGGAGCAGGATGCAGAAAAACCTGTTACTCATGCGGTGCATCTCCTCACACCTCCCCTCTCATTACCGACACACACACAGGAGGGGGGAAGCTTGAAGGAAGATGGCTTCCCTTGCTTGCCTCTGGTTCAGGCTGCTTTCTGATCCCAGGTAGCACACATCCACCTTGAGCCTCTGGAACATCTGTGAGGTGTTGTGGTAGAAACCATTTGTTACGCTGGGACAGAGCATGAAGTCATTGAGCAGAGGAACAGAGGCGGGTGAAGTTGTCCACCGTTTCCATGCACACGCCAAGGTCAAACACTCGCTTCGACATCACAACTCTGAATCGGCCGCAATGATGCACAAAAGGACGCAGGGGCGGCATAAAACCACCAAAAGATGGAGGAGGATGGCATGAGACACGGACGAGTTTCATGATGTTGAGACATTCAAGATCAGGTTGAAAGATCCACTTCCTGCCCAAGAGTCAAGATGGTACTGCATTTGGTGAATACATGAGATGTGTACCCTTGGCACATTTGCAAAACATGTGTGATGCAGGGTCAGGGCAGTTTTGCTGGTCAAGTAAGGGGCAATGTGATGGCGCAGTTGTCTGTCACATAAAAACACGGTGTCACGGCTCAGCGATTGCGAAAGTGAACATGGACCTGTTTTGCTTAGTTTCACCAAGTCATGCTTGGATAAGCATTCTTTTTCCTACTGTTGCTCCCTTTTCCTCTTATCTTTGTTGTACAAACACACTCCAGTACACAAACCTCTCATGCGCTTCTTAAATCATGTCATCTATCCAACCAGTGGAACCCAACAGCACCAACAGAATTGTGCTGAAGAGTCTACCAGAGAAAAACCTCAGAAACCATCAGAATCCCCCCTTTCTGAAGCAGCAGATGTGTTTGCTTCTTGTCATGATCAACTGCTCCGAGTCCGCATTGATAAAGCTAATCTTCGCGTTGTCTACTTTTAACAGCTCTCTCATTGAGAAGATTGAGGTCCGGTCTTTGTGTGTGTGTTTGTGTGTATGCTACCATAGCTCAGCCTGTGAATCCCAGTCATATCCTTAGATGTCAGTTAGGCGGCAGTGTGAGGCAGAGAGGGCTGAGAGGGACAGAGTGATGTCGGAGCGATGATGTAATGCATATCCCACTGTGCACCTGGGCCGCTGCAGAGGACAGGTACACTGCTTCGTCCCCTTCCTACGTATACCTGCTACCACAGGCCACCCTCAGTGGGGCTAATGGCAGAGTTGTCCTCACTGGCTTCTTCTGGATGATAGGAAGGTTAAAAACATCATTATGAACTCGTGAATCATCTCTCATTAGCTGAAGATTGATTTTTCCCAAGACAAAAGCGAAACAGAAAGGTATGGGCTGCAGACAGCAGAGACAAAAATCTGCTTGAGCGCCTTAATAGCTGAAATGCGTTTGAATCTTGGTGTAGGAATCATTTTCCACATACGGTTACTGGAATTTTCTTTTACCATTAAAATTCTGCTCGAATAACATCAGCGCCTGCTGCCTGCACAGCTGTGAAATATCGGTTGTCTTCCTTTCTTTCTGTCTTTTCTTCTTTCTTTCTTTTAATGCAGTGACTCTTATGTTCTGAACAGGCTTGATCTTGATCTCTGTCTCACTCTAAAGTCGATTATATATACCAGGGCTGGTCACATCCATTCCTGGGTGGTGTCAATTAAGTTTGTCTAGATTGCTCTTGTGTTGATTAGATTTGTCTGGATAGAGCCAGTTACTCCACTATCGATTAGAGGTGGCTTCTACCGACAGAGAAGGACTCGCTCAAATAATCCCCTTTGTGGATAAAGGCTGTGTTCTCAGCAGTGCGGTGGTGTAGTCTGCTTTGTAGAGCACATGTGTGTAACATGAAGTGTGCTGTTTAGGGAGGTTTGATGAGATTTGGATTGGGTCCAACTTGTATAAAAGCTGTACCATGAAGAGAGGTAATCAGAGTTTCGAGATTGTAATGACTGTCTCATCAGGATTATCATCGCCATCAACGCACAGCCTTTTCACTGGATTAACTGCCCCTGCTTATACGGGGGGTTCTCTCTAGCCCAGAGGGAGTCATGCATGTTTTGCATTATATTTTATAATGTGTCTATATGCATGAGTAAACCCATGGGCAGACCTGACTGAAAGATCTCACTGATCACGTGACTGAAGTTACGGTGCAAATGATGGTAAAAGTTACGTAGTGGCATCATTTATCGCAAAACTAAAAAAAACTCACACATGCTTCATTAGAGAGTGAAAGCCATCATAAACCTCTCGTCCTCTATGAGCTAACTGACAGCTGTACCATTTAGTGCGGTTTATAGGGAACGTCCTGAAGGACAGTGTGTCCCTAGATCTGTCCAGTGCGGGTGAGTCAAAGTGACAGGACATTTGCATTTGGGACACCTGCGGTTGATTTGTTTTCTCCTTGTCAGCATTATTTTCACAATGAATAAAGACCAGCCAGTCTGGACTCGAAGTGAATTTGCTGTTCTCTTCTCACTGCCAGTAGAGATACTCAACCCTCTCATATGAATAAAGTATTTTTAAAAAGGCACCGTTTGGCTGGCTCTTCTGCTTAAACCTCGCACATCTTTCTCTCTACTTCCATACCTATTCATTTTTGTTAAACAGCTTTTTATTTACTCTCCTCTCTCCCGTTTTGCATTGAAGAGCTCCCCTCGCTCCCTCCTATTCCTCCCTCTTTTGGTGGTTCTGTTGTGCTCTGTACCTCTGTTACTGTCCTCCTCGCTCTGTCTTTCTCGCTCTTTTTGCAGTAGTGCCGAGGTCAGATGCAGTAGATTGAGGGCATGAGAGTGTGTGGAACTCATCTCGTCTCTCAGAAATATTACAGGCACCTTAACCAGCCTACACACTCTGTACATGTCCCTCACCCAGTCAGACGCTCACCTGTAGCCGACATGCAGCTCTCAGAAACAGACCATCATGCATGTGTACAGGTTACTAATACTCAGAATCGTTTAAGAGTAACATCATCCGGAATGGAAATTTCCAAATCAGTGCAAGAGATGTTTATTATAGTAGTTTGTCGCAAGTGGTAGGAGCACTGAGTGCTGATATAGACCTCACGGGAACACTAAGGGACCGATATTTGAACCTGAGGAGGCGAAGTGCAACATGCATCTCGGATCTGACAGTTCGTATTCATTCTTGCAAGTTTCTCATATCTGTCTTTAACGAACATCCACCTGTCCTCCAAAGCACACCACATGGCCAGTTGTTTCACTACACTACATAATTTCAGTGGGTTCCTTCCAGTTTTGCTTGAGCTGATTTGCCAAATCTCAGATGAATAATTGTGAGATGATGACGACAGGGATTTGCACATGCATTCTGACCGTTCTCGTTCATGTCGCATGGACGGATATCGGCTATGTATTCAGTCTAGGGCCACACACGAAAGTGTCTGAAACAATTGGATTTTTGTGTCCACATGATTCGGAAAAGAAATCAGGAATGTTACATTAAGGCAGACAATTGGATTCGCGTCACTTGGCTGTAATGTGGTAGCCTAAAGGCCAGTCTGAAATGGGGGAAATGGTCAACCATGTTCCCCTTTCAAAAGCGCAGGACCAATGTGATAAATGTGTTACATTGTGCTAGTACACAGTGAGCGAGCACTATTAAAGCAGATTTTTAATTTGGTCATCAATAAAGAATATCAATAAGTATGAACGAAAATTCAACCATTCAGTTTGTTGTTAAACCGTGCACCTGGCAACACCGTGGCCTACTGGTCCGAGCAAAACACATAGCGCAAATTTACATCAGAAAGCGTTTAACTTTAATTATCATTTCAGTGAATCGTTTAACGTTTTACTCTTACGCTTATTTTTATTACATATCAGACACCTGACAATTTCAGACATTTCTTCTGCTCTTAGTCAGCTCAGTGCAGAGGTTAAACACCTTACTGGAGAAACATTACATTACATCACCTCCTGTCCTTTCCTTCAGCGCTCTACAGCACCGTCACACCGTGTGTGTGTGTGTGAGAGAGACGGAGAGGGAGAGAGAGCATATGTGCCTCTGAACCTCTTCTTTGTGCTTGCAAGTCTAAGGCTGTCTTGTTGGTCCTCAGTTTTGCGAGTGTGTGTGTGAGAGTGTGTGTTGTTGTGTTTCTGTGTATAACTGAGTCAGTTCTGGCTCTATCCACCAGGACAAATCTGAGGGTTTAGCTTCCATACGCTGCAGCTCTTTCTGCTCGCCAGTCACACACAGCATGATGTGTGTGTGTGTGTGTGTGTGTGTGTGTGTGTGTGTGCTGATCACTTTTTTTGTGCACATTTTATAAATTTGCCATTTGCCCCGATTCATAAATGAGGAAACTTAAACTTTGTGCTTGACACATTTCTTCTTTAAATGATGTGAATGATGTGAAATCATGTGTTTAATGATGTGAACACTACAAACAGACAGTAAAGAGAGAAAACAAGCCTAAAGTGTTGAACAAATTAAATAAACCAAACCAGAAATTAAATGCTAATTGTGTTTTTATGATGCTCACGGGCACGTTTTCTCTCTTTTCCAATAAACAGAATTATGCAAATTTCATTAAAAAGAATATATGCGACAATACCGTCAGAATTTGATCCAAGCACTGGCCAAAAAAAAGAAAAACAGCTGCATACACATGGAACTACGTCCTAAAAGGAAGGCAGGGGTAGTGATTATAATCTGCTACCATAATACCCATAGCATGCATTTGATTATTATAATTATTTTTCTGTTTGGTTTCTTTGGGGTTTTTTATTTTGTTTTTTCTAATTGTTAAATTAGCCCAGCATATATAGAATTATAAATAAAATCACTGGATGGTGGACATGGTGTGTGATTCTTGTAATTCGGGTTGTTAAAGTGTCACGGTTTCCAGTTAGTCAAAGTGTATGATTGGATGGTTACCTTGAACCTTTTTTACCTGATTAAGTTCCTTACTCCAGTGGTTCTCATCCCTTTTGATTTTTCCCTCTAAACATTTCAACATGACCATAAACTTCAGTGATGAACCAAAAACATCACACAGCAAGAAAATTTTAGAATTTTGTGAAACCGCGTTACTGAATGTTGCGACGCTTCCAAATAACTAGCTTTCCTAAAGTGTGTTTAACGTTGCTTTTGTTGAAACTGCAAATCTAACAATTGTATCCAAACATACAACACCACGCCAAAGCCAAATAGTGCTGCTGTACCTGATACACTCGTACCAGCTCTGCACCCATTACCAGGTCAGTGTAGAGTTGAGAATGAAACATCACCCAGTTCATATCTGAGTGAGGCTGGTAAATGAGTCTGATAAAACAGCTCAGTGAGGATCAGAACCAGTCTGGTTCTGGTCCCATTTGTGGCTCTGGTGCAGTTCTAGTGCCTGAGGGTGGTTGCTGTGAACGTGTGGATAAATTTAGCCTCGTGTCAGCCCAAAGCGGGTCACTCTCCTCTGCAACAGAAAATTAAAGTGGGACAGCGGAAGAACCGGCAGGAACTCAAAAGGAAAGAGTAAGCAATAATAAAGAAGAGGTAGAAAGTTATCTAATCTCAGGCTAAACTATATCAACTGCCATGAGTCTCTGCTAACTTTTAGTTTCACTGAAGGAGGTGTGGTCTCAATGTCTATCAATCTCACCGAAGGAGGTGTGGCCTCAATGTCTATCAATCTCACCGAAGGAGGTGTGGCCTCAATGTCTATCAATCTCACTGAAGGAGGTGTGGCCTCAATGTCTATCAATCTCACTGAAGGAGGCGTGGCCTCAGTGTCTGTCAATCTCACTGAAGGAGGTGTGGCCTCAATGTCTATCAATCTCACTGAAGGAGGCGTGGCCTCAGTGTCTGCCAATCTCACTGAAGGAGGTGTGGCCTCAGTGTCTATCAATCTCACCGAAGGAGGTGTGGCCTCAATGTCTGTCAATCTCACTGAAGGAGGCGTGGCCTCAGTGTCTGTCAATCTCACTGAAGGAGGCGTGGCCTCAATGTCTATCAATCTCACCGGAGGTGTGGCCTCCGTGTCTGTCTATCTCACTGAAGGAGGCGTGGCCTCAGTGTCTATCAATCTCACCGAAGGAGGTGTGGCCT
>JAQQZR010000017.1:14044521-14064884 GCA_030068235.1 Notoglanidium macrostoma | reverse complement strand
TGTCTGTCAATCTCACCGAAGGAGGCGTGGCCTCAGTGTCTGTCAATCTCACCGAAGGAGGCGTGGCCTCAGTGTCTATCAGTCTCACCGAAGGAGGCATGACCTCAGTGTCTATCAGTCTCACTGAAGGAGGCGTGGCCTCAGTGTCTATCAATCTCACCGAAGGAGGCGTGGCCTCAGTGTCTATCAATCTCACCGAAGGAGGCGTGACCTCAGTGTCTATCAGTCTCACTGAAGGAGGCGTGGCCTCAGTGTCTATCAATCTCACCGAAGGAGGCGTGACCTCAGTGTCTATCAGTCTCACCGAAGGAGGCGTGGCCTCAGTTTCTATCAATCTCACCGAAGGAGGCGTGGCCTCAGTTTCTATCACTCTCACCGAAGGAGGCGTGGCCTCAGTTTCTATCACTCTCACCAAAGGAGGCGTGGCCTCAGTGTCTGTCAGTCTCACCGAAGGAGGCGTGGCCTCAGTGTCTGTCAGTCTCACTGAAGGAGGCGTGGCCTCAGTGTCTGTCAGTCTCACCGAAGGAGGCGTGGCTTCTGCTCTGTCGTTCCCAGTAAAGGAGGATTATTTTCAGCTAAATTTGACTCTCAAATTTGACTGATGTGCACTCAAAATTATTTTGTATTATAACATTGACACACCCCTTCTAATCACACTTTTTATACCATTCTCCAACTATGCATAGAATTTATTCTTTTTTTTTTTGTTTTTATATTTTTTCCTGTAATGATATATTTGTCTTCTCATAGACGAACATGTGCTGTTAGGTATTTAGGTATAGTAATCAGGAATTTTCAGTGTGATAGGTGAATGTCAATATGTCTCCTTAGGCTCTTGTTGACCTTATTTATTCATTATTTATATAGGCATTATTTAGAGAACAAGTAAGGCTGTATCTAGATGATTTACAGCGCTCTTTATTCTCCTCGGTAAACAGTGTATTCCAGTGTTTGTCAGAGCGAGAGCCACGCTTCAATTCTGCACTCCAGCAGAATTATTAAAGAAATGTTTATGAGTAAGAGTAGTTTAGAGATGAAACTTGCTTCTCTGTTCTAATCAAGTGTGTGTGTGTGTGTGTGTGTGTGTGTGTCTGTGTGTGTGTGTAGAAGAGGGTGAGTACTTCCTGAAAGTGCTGATCCCCAGCTATGCGGCTGGTTCAATTATCGGTAAAGGAGGACAGACTATTGTCCAGCTACAGAAAGAGACTGGCGCCACCATCAAACTGTCCAAATCTAAAGACTTCTACCCAGGTAACAAACACGCACACACACACTTCCTCAAATGTTCTTGTTATTTGTGTGGGAATGAGTAATCACCCCTCAGCAGTTTAATCAATCTGATTATAGACATTTGTAAGCTGGATAAAACTTTTTTTTTGTAATGCCGGTGCCTGAAAGTCCACGGCACACAACACACACTGTTACTCTTTTCATCCAAAGAAGCAGTAACCTTTCTTGAGAAACATGAAATATTTTGTTTCACTCAGATAATTGGATTGGAAGTCAGACATGAATTCTTTCTGCTACAGGATATTGTATTTTCCGCCGTCGCTTCGGAGTATAACGTGCACCCCGTCAAATTCTGTCTGTTTAGAGAAAGAAAATCGTGGTGACGTCACTTTATTGTATAAATTGCATTATACAGCAAAGCCATTTTTGTGACAGTGAGCGCACTAGTTTCCAGTTTCACTTCATTGCCTTCCCATGAATTGGTTTTATTGTTTGCATTCAGCGTGTTAATATAACAGTTTGGTTTGAGAATTGTTGACAGATGATGACATTATAAAATGATGAAAGATTTTATTGATTCGGACAATACAGGAAGAGGAAGTGGTGTTTTAAAAACGTGGAGGACAGATGAAGTCATTTTAAGCCATCCATCTTGGTGACATTTTTCATTTTGTTGATGAAAACTAAGTAATAATTCACCCCTCCGCTTCAAATAGATGACAACGTGTAACATAACGGTCAGTCGGACAAAAGTTTCCACACTCGATTCTCATTTTCCACACTCAACTTGATGAGGACAGGAGAATTAATGAAGGCGTGTTGTTCTATACGCTCGGCTGCACAAAGGGCTTGTCTTTTCTGCTCGGCGTATATATGCTAATGCTTCCTATGCGGAGAAAGATTCCATCAAACTCCTGACCTGGCTGCTAATGTGTTTCATCTACACTGGTATGATTAATTGGTGTTAAAGTGCTTTATCTTACAGAGACAGATAAAGCAGGCTTTTTATAGTGCCTGGATGTAATGCTAGCTAGCTAGCTAGACCTAGCATACCTGCTGAACAAAGTCACTGGAAGGAATTCACTTTAGTCGCAGCATAATAAGTGAGCTCATAAACATTATTATCTTTAACGTCTTTCTGATGGAAAGTTGTAGCTGCTCTAAGCAATCTGGAGTTTTATTTCAACCTAAATGATTAGGTTCTTATTTAAAAACTGCTCGGTAACATTGTTTTATTTGAAGAATAACTAAATGACTAAAATATGACTGACTATCAGTTTTCATCCAAAGACTAGAACGAAAAATTCAAATCGACGCTACTTGTGAACGCTGACACCGAGACAGAAATTCTCTCTTCATCCAGTCTACTGCATATCAGTTAATTTCCTTAAAACCTCCCGAAAGCAGTCACAATGAAGCAGATATTTTCACCTCCACATTTTCTATTTTGTCACTTCACCTTTATAGCGCATATACAATTATGAATCCTTTCAAGCAAAAAAAAAAAGTCACATTAACCGTTAAAGTACATCTTGTACAGCTCGTACTAGCCCCGGCTCCTCGACTCATTTCCAGCATGAATGAAGCTCGAGGGAATAAAACACCTTTAAACTCCCTGAAGATGAGGAGCTTTTTTTTTTTTACACCGCATGCCACGCGAATGAAAACGCGGCTCAGAGTAACGCAAGTATAATTTGGTATATTGAGTAATAAATTGGCTGATGTAGTGGTTCCACAAAAAAAATCTTATTAAAAACTGAAAGAGGTGCAGAAGCGCCTACATGTTTTCTCTCATCAGGAAAACCAGATGCCATTAATATGTAAATTAGAGTGCTTTCATATAAGCAGAGTTTAGCCCGTGTGAATCGAACCGTGATGTGTTTACTCCCTCAGCGTGGCTCATTTGCGCAGGTGTGAGAAAGTGATTCGACTCGGAATCGACCCAAATGAGGAAGTGAACCAAACCTGCAGTGTTTTGAGGCCAGTACTGATCCCGATCAGGGGCCCGGGCCGACTCTAACGTGTCTAGCCGTGTCAGCGAGCGTTAAGAATGAGAAAAATATTTCTTAGAATGGTGCACATGACAGCACTGCTGCGAGAATTCAGACACACCAACGTCCTCAACTCATGCTCTCTATTACAGATAATCTATTAAAGATTCTGTAACGTCTTCAATAACTAGAAGGGCACTCAGAGAGTCCAGACCTCCGCCAAGGACAATAGTCAACTTTTCTATAATATGCAAACATGTTACTGAATTCCCCTTATACATCTGGGTACATTTCCAATGAAATAAGCATTTCTACATTGGCTATGTTTTGTCACAGTTGAACTTTACTGCCATCTACTGGACATTAAGATGTATGGCATTGTTGAGCGCCCATGACTTGGATTCACTCCAGAATTTAATGAGTTCTTTCTTAGCCCATGCGACATCGTTCCACCAAGTTTCACGGAAAACAGTTTGATGGGTTTTGTGCGACCCTGCTTTGACTGACAAACAAACCGCACCAAAAACATAACCTTCTTGAGAGAGGTAATAAACCTCAGCATGAAGAGATGATTAGCAACACATGCCAGCAACCAACATACACAGAACTAAATAAAACGATGCCCATGATGAGTTAATACTCAGTAGCTTACTCATTTTAGTCTCAGCATCGTTACCGACAAGTCCCAAAAACTTGCTCTTGGTCGTACTCGTCCCTAATGTGGTGCAAGTGTTTTGATTTTAAAGACATATTATGTTTAAAGGAAGTATCCTAGCTGAGAACAGACATGCAACTGGGTCCATTCCTGGCATTCTTCAGCCAAGCGCTCAAAAATGAAGACAATTTTAGTTGATTTATACATATTTATTTAATTCATGTTTATAGAGTTAAAAGATTCATTAGTACTGATTGGTAGTGAACACACACTTTAGTGTAGATTGGAGTTGCAAACACAGGAGACCCTGCATTGTGTGAATTGTCAAATGACAGCTGTGTGGTCTACACACACACACACACACACACACACACACACAGAGCTTTATAAAAAGCACTTTACTCCTCGGGGTCATTAAAATGTCAGAGCTGTCCTATCAGAGATTACTCACACACACACACACACACCCTGAAAGAAAGATTTGCCTTTGTAAACTATTACAAAATATTAAAATGAAAACTACTGATTACACTACTGATATAGAAGGTTCCAGACTGGCCTGTTCAGCACAAAAGAACATTTGTTTTGAACATTTTGAATTGAATCGAGCGGTAAAAATGTATAGAGCAGTATTGTTTTATGCACTGGAGGCAGAAGTGATGATGTCATTCTGCAGGTTTAACGCCAGCTCATCATTCCTGTTTATACCTGATTGCCGGAAAACAACAGATGGAAAAATCTATTAATAAACGAGGAAAATAATATTGCTAACGTAGATCTGCATTTAAACATAGCTGCAAGTATGTACAACGGTTATGCTGCATGGAAAAGCAGTTATGTTAATATTTTGCGATAATATTCAAACCACTGTCACTCCCTCTGTTTGCCGTTCAGAATTCAAGCGTACGGAAAACCTTTATTTTGGGGGGAGCTAATATTTACATAAGTGTGTGTATACGCTGTTTGTGTGAAGATTCTGCGGAAACACGTCCCATTTTTGACATTTTCTATTTTTTATAGTTCTTGAGGCTTCAGTTCCTGAATTAAAACATGTTTCCTCTTTTGGATTGACGTGAAGCAGGCCTAGCATTTTAAAATCCTGTATCAATGTGAGTAATCAGTAGACTCGGTTATAAATGTAGAACCCAGGCCCAGTGTCTTTCTGTCAAATCGGAGTCACCTGTAGCTCTGTTTATGACAAACTGTGGCTGCGTTTGCTTGGGGATTTTTTTTTTCTTTTTTCTTTTTTCTTGCAAGCGATGATATTCTGTCAACAACTATAGAATCAGCTCATGGTTCCCGGCTAAAAAAAAAAGAGTCTATTGGTGGTGGCGTTAAGACTAAAACCGGACAAAAATAAAGGGAGCTTTAGCAGGCGTCCTTTGTTTTATGAGCTGCTGAGAACGGAGTATTCGAAGCCCCTGTGGCTCACGGGGCACCTATAAAAAGAAGCCTCTCTAAGCCGAGGCTTTACTTGTGCTCTGGAACCCTGTGAAACACACACACACACACACACACACACTTTCATAAACCTACACTTCCATCGCTGTCCGTCTCTCTCATACATATACACACATGACAGAACCCATACTGTCACTCCGCTCATTATGTTTGGACTGGAAGGGTTTAATGTTTCTGTGTGTGTGTGTGTGTGTGTGTGCATGCAAAACTTCTTTGATTGATTTGACCTTAATGTGTTCTCACACGTTGTACCCACTCAGCACCCGCTGACACAAGTGGATATGAATGAGTGTGTGGGTATTGCCACCATTGTCTCACACACACACACACAGAGAGAAACCTGAGACTTTTTCAGCTTACTTTAACCATCAGACTGTTTGTATCAACCCCATCCTCTCAACAACAACAACAGCATGTGCATACACACACACACACACACACACACACACACTGTGTCCTGCTGTTTGGTGTTTGTTGACCCGCAATTTTAGGATAAACATTGAAATGATTTCAGAGCCGGTCCCTTTGTCACACGCCCACACGCTCAGCAGTGAGTGAGTGGCGTGGTTTGGATAAGAACAGGTGTTTATAGAACAGATGCTTGATACCCAATCTAGTGCACAAAGATGACATCACGACTGAGGACTTCATAGATACACGGCCAAGTTTCAGCGCTGTTGCCCAGAAACATACACACCAGCCAGTTTCTCTCTTTGAGGAACTTTCTCCCCTCCATCACGTTTCCCCTGTTGCTCTTTACCAGTTTAGTGGATGTATGAAGGATTGCTTAAATTACGTCAAGAGCAGATCAAACAGCATTAACATTTACACGGCCTAATTCTATGTGGTTCTTATATTGAACAGACTGGAACAAGTCTAACACTGATTAAAAGGAATGAGATAAAAATGTCTGTCCTGTTTATAAGGTAAATGTGAATGAAGTCCTTTTTTTTCTTTCAATGCTGTTGAATGTCATTGAATGCAGTGTGTGGCAAATATCCATTATATGATGTATTTTTTTTTTAAATATAATTATGAAATTTATTACCTGCCCTTCAGTTGAATTACTTGGTCAAGCTCAGTAACTCACACCGCAGATGCTAATTGAACCTGTTCGCAAAAAAACTACTCTATTTCTTTTTCTTTTTAAAACTATATCTAGTATAAAGAATCTATTCTCCAAGCCATGACCAAATATTCCTGTTTGCTTTGCATAAAACATGGAAACTGGTGGTGTACTTGATGCAATTCCAGGCAGGTTCCACGCTGGGCTTTTCAGGTCATCAGATTTCATTTACTAGCTGTAACGTTAAGGCTTTTCAGCAGTTTGTCAGCAGCTATTCTAGTAAGATGGAAATATGGTGGCAAGCAGTAACAAGGTCATTCAAGTCATTCTAGAAACATGTTTATATGCACTAGTGTACACAACTACAAGTGAAATGTGTTCGGTAACATTCAGATATTGATTTTCACCATAAACATTATGCTTCTCAGAAGGCATTGCCAGAAACAGCTGTCATTGCTAATATATTGTATTAGAAATTTAAAAGTGTTTAGTGAAAAGATGCCTTGTGGGCTATGTTAAAAAAAAAAAACAAGGTGTGCAGTTTTCTGTTTGGACAGCCAGGTAAATTCATTACACTATCTTTGCACCAACTGACCACCAGGACATAAAAGAGTTCTGAGGCATGGCTTTTTTGTGACAGTTCAAGATGTGTCATACTTGCAGCTTTAAGAGTTTAAGGTAAGATGTAGGATCTAACCTTGGCCAAACAGCAATAGAATGCAGCCCAATCCTGCTGAGATGCATCTGTAGGTGATGAGCCATAATCCTCGATGAAACGACAGAGCACCGGGCCTTGTGGGACACCAGATATCTTCACTGGTGTCCCTCAAGGCTCGTCGCTGTGTCTTTTTCTATCCCCATTCCCTTGGTAATATCTTCACATGACTTCGACCCCAGATATGCTGATGACACCCAACTTATCCTCTCTTTCCCACAGTCAGATACCCAGAGTGTTACTTGTATCACGGCATGTTTGGAAGACATCTCATCATGGATGACGGCTCATCACTTACAGATGCAACTCAGCAGGACTGAGCTCCATTCTATTGCTGGGCATGTATGTGTTTGGCCAACATTATATCCCACATCTTACCTCAAACTCTTAGAACTGCAAGTATGACACGTCCTTTATGCTGATTTTCATGTCACCTGATACAAGCGGACCTTTGAAGCAGTATTTCAAAGGTTGGTGAACACGAAGGCTGCAGAGAGGAAAAGAACAGATTCAGTGGGTCAGATGCAGACGTTGAACTTTTAAAGGAAAAAGCAGTGTGAGCGAGTATGATATCCAAGGAATATGTGGGAAGGACCTTATTGGTCTGGAGGAAAGATCAATTAAAGAAGAGGAAAGAAAGGGCGGTATCTGTAGACTTGGTTTGTCTGAGTGAAAAGAGAATGAGTCAACTGTGGTTGTTAAAAAGTACAGATCATGGAAATGTGATATTGTGATGTATAGTGTTAGAGTAGGCTTTCTGAAGGTCAGCTCCATAGCATGTCCTGTTTTGGGGTGAGATTGGTTTCATTTGAAAGATGACTATAATAGTAGGACCATTGTTTTGTGAGCTAACTGTCCAGTGAGGGCGAAGGCTATCACATGCTTCCTCAGAGACACCTGAAGCCAACCTCCCCATCTTTTCAAACAACTGCTTATGCTGCATCACAGGGCAGCACAACGTACATGGAAAAAAGTGCTATCTGCCCTCTTCCACATGCATGAGTTCATTGATGCCCATGATTGATTAGTGGTGATTAGTGCCTTGTTTCCTCACCTCGGATGGATTTGGTATTTTCGAGGATCAAACCTGAATATTCTGTTGTGTCACTCGGGACCCCCGACTTTTCTTACAGGAAGTTAAAGTCACTATGTAGATTGAATAAATCCCTATCCACTGTAAGGAGACTCAGGAGGTTGTGTAACTCATCTCTGAAGCGACCTAGACCAGGGGTTCTCAAGTTCTTTTGTAGGCAGGGGCAACTTTAACTGAAAAATAAATTCCAAGGATCCCCTCAGTACACACTTACCTCATGAACCTTATTTAAGTGTGTTCACTAATATTTTGTCTAGATGCTAAAACCATATAGTTTCCTAATCCTGAACTTTTCACTGAAAAAACACAGTAGGTCCAAGGGGACATTATTTATAGTCCTACTTGTTTTTGAGTTATTGAGGTCTTAATTAACAAACCAATTCAAGTGGCAAGTCAAACAGACTAATCTTCTTCTTCTTCTTTCGGCTTATTCCCTGATCGGGGTCGCCACAGCGGATCGCCTGTTGTCCGCTTCATTGATTTGGCTGGGATTTTTCTGCCGGATGCCCTTCCTGTCGCAACCCCCCCAATTCATTCGGGCATGGGACCCGCACCACGAAACACTCACTGTGCCCCCTAGTGGCTGGGACCATTCATACTTACAGTCATACCTATGGGCAACTTTGAGTAGCCAATTAACCCAATTCACATGTTTTTGGACTCTGGGAGGAAACCGGAGTCCCCGGAGGAAACCCACACATGCACTGGGAGAACATGCAAACTCCACACAGAAAGGCACCCTTGGTGATCCGGGGTTCGAGCCCAGGACCTTCTTGCTGTGAGGCGACATTTCTAACCACCACACTACCGTGCCGCCCCTTAGAGACTAATAGCTGTATAAATTAAATTATAAATATAATAAATTTGATTAGGTGGCATAACCCCTGGTTATGCTTCATGGACACCCACTGCCCTAGAGGACCAGGAGGAAATACTATGAAGGTTAGTAGGAAAGGTTATGGTAACAGTATGGTATTCATCTGATGAGATATTAGGATGTGAAAGACATGAAGGGTGAGAAGTTCCACTTCTGGGCTATAAGCGGACCCCTGCCAATCCATCATGGAGAGTGAGAGAATGCAGAGACAGAGCAGCTGGTGTTACCGAGTTCTCTATAGTGATCCATTTCCCTGTCAGAGCCAGGAAGTGGAGTGCATGGAGCGAAGCCAAGGCTGAGATGAAGTCAGCTTTGTGGACAGATTGATAGTTCCAGAGCCCACCTACAACGACTGCCTGAGATTGTTACGAGATTATTGGCAATCCTATTTCTGCGATGTGAGAGGATAGAGGTGCATGTCGGGACAAAAAGGAAGTGGTGGCTAAAGTGGCTTGCGAGATACAAAGAGTACCTGAGAACAGAGATGAGGAAGGAGTGGCTAAAGAGGACTGAGAAACGCAAAAATGGATCCCTATCTAAGTCTCCAGCTTGCACTTATTTGATCAGTGGTGGTACCATATTGGTGCCTGAGTGAAAAAGTGGTCCAGGACATAAATTTATGAGGACAGGATGGCGTTTTATTTATTTATTTCGAAACATTATATTTACAGTATGTTCTCTTCTAAATTGAACCACTTTCATTCCACTAGGGCTATCACTCACACTTCTGCAATGTGTTATGATTTCTGGAACTAAACAAGACCGTCTCCATCAAAGCAACTGTTGAGACTGTGAAAGGTTCTTTATCCTTAGCAACAGGATTCCAGGCAGGTCATCATCTTCAACTGCCAAAGAGGGATCAACTGTGTTTGTGGTGTGTTTGCAGCAGCTGTGGAAATAGTAAACAGTTGAACAGTAGTTATTTAAATAATGCTGCTATTTAACATTAGACATTGTACCTGTGTGTGCATGTGTGTGTTTGTAGGTACAACAGAGCGTGTGTGTTTAATCCAAGGTACGGTGGAGGCGCTGAATGGAGTTCATAACTTCATTGCCGAGAAAGTGCGTGAGATGCCACAAAGCAGCCAGAAAAGCGAACCAGTCAGCATCCTGCAGCCTCAAACCACTGTTAACCCTGACCGTGTCAAACAGGTCAGTCACGCACATACACACATTCTACTTGAGTGGCCAAAGAATTAAGAATTAATCGAAGATTATGGTGGTATCACATGAAGACGCCTGGATGTTGAGAGCAGTGAGGCAGTGTGTTATATTAAAGCCTGTTGTAGAGATGACATGGGGGGGGGGGGGGGGTGTTCCCCCGGGGAAAGAGCCAGACTGGGCCTGAAAAGAGCAAGAGCACTGGGTTATTTTTACCTGTGTGTTCCAGAGGAAGAGAGGGGGCAGCTGCATGGTAAGCCCCAGGATCAACAAATGGCTGAGATAAGCAATGACTGGTCAGTGAGACCAAATCTCTTCTCTCTCTCTCTCTCTCTCTCTCTCTCTCTCTCTCACTCATACACAAACAGAGCAAGCTGTATATAGTAGTTGTGGGTGCCAGTTATTGAGCCTGTGCATCAGACTGCAGTCTGATTGTCTGGAGTGGTTTGAAGCAGGTAATGGTGAGCCAATCACCTGAAACTTTACCACCTGTGTCTGAGTGAGTAACAGGTATGCGTAATGTTGCTTGCCAGTGGCATCTTATCTCACTCTGCCTTCATTCCTGTAAGGGACAAAATAACAAGCATGCGACACTGAGAATAAAGACGTTTGTATTAGGTTTATTCTATTCATACAGCAACAAATGTAAAAAGTCTCTTGAAGTAAATTCCTTGGACCAATCTTTTATTGTGCAGGTAATATGACTCTCCCTAATTCTCTGCTCTCAGAATTTTTCCTTTTACTTTTGTTTAGCTGTAGATGTAAATTCGAGTCTTCTTCAGGAATTTATGACAAAATATTAACAAAAATATATCTCTGATAGTTTGCAAAGTGCAGATTCTTCAACACTTGTGTTACTGTCGAGAAACTCAATGCTGTTCCTTAAGACTTCTAACCTTCTCTGATGCAGGCTAAACTGATCGTGCCCAACAGCACAGCTGGGCTGATCATTGGTAAGGGTGGAGCAACGGTGAAGTCGGTGATGGAGCAATCGGGTGCGTGGGTACAGCTCTCACAGAAGCCTGAGGGCATCAACCTGCAGGAGAGAGTGGTGACAGTAAGCGGCGAGCCTGAGCAGAACCGCAAGGCTGTAGAGATTATTGTGCAGAAGATCCAGGAGGACCCTCAGAGCAGTAGCTGTCTCAACATCAGCTACTCCAATGTCACAGGACCTGTGGCCAACTCCAACCCCACAGGCTCGCCATATGCCAACAGTGCTGAGGTTCTGCCTAGTGCCGCTGCTGCCGCCGCTGCCACTGCATCCACACTGCTGGGCCAGGCGGGCCTTGCCAGCTTCCCCTCTGCAATGTCTGGCTTCACCGGCAACGACCTGCTGGCCATCACTTCCGCCCTGAACACACTCGCTAGTTATGGCTACAACACCAACACTCTGGGGCTTGGCCTGAACCCTGCAGCCGCCTCTGGGGTGTTAGCCGCTGTTGCTGCTAGTGCTAACCCTGCAGCTGCTGCTGCAGCTAACCTTTTAGCATCGTACGCCAGCGAGGCATCCGGAGGAGCGGCTCACCCGGCTGCGCCTGGGCTTGCTGGTTTCTCATTGGGTTCTCTGGCAGCCGCCACGGGAGCTTCCAACGGTTACCTGAACCCAGCCACCTCCCCGCTGATGGCCTCCTCACTACTGGGGACTGAGAAACTTGCTGAGGGTGGCAAGGAGGTGCTGGAGATTGCTGTGCCCGAGAACCTGGTGGGTGCAATTTTAGGTAAAGGGGGGAAGACGCTGGTGGAGTACCAGGAGCTGACAGGAGCACGCATCCAGATCTCCAAGAAAGGCGAGTTCATCCCAGGCACACGGAATCGCAAAGTGACCATCACAGGGTCGCCGGCGGCAACGCAGGCTGCGCAGTATCTCATCAACCAGCGGATCACTTACGAGCAAGGTGTCCGCGCCACAAATCCTCAGAAAGTGGGCTAGAGAGGGAACTCAAGTGATGGGGGGAGGGAGGGAGGGCAGCGAGGAAAGGGATTCGAAAGCGGAACGAGCAAGAGAGCGGACAATGATTGAGATGAACGAACAAAAGACAAAAATGGAGGAAAGAGGTTGGTAAGGGGAACAGAAGAAAAAAGAGTACGTGTCCATGTTCACGTTTCAGAGGAAAGAAACAAAAACAAAAAATGTGAGGAAAGAAAGATGTTCAGCTGTGGACCTGGGGGCAGAGGCGTGTAAGATTTTGGGACTGAAATTCTGCTGTTCTTTTTTTTAATTATTTTTTAAACTCAAGCTAAGTGGTGTAGATTATGTGGGGCTCAGTACTGAACCCTGTGGCACTCTGGGAGGTCAGAGACTCAGGCCTCACCTCCTCTGTTTCTCACACAGCCAGGGACCAGCTAGGTTCCATTTTATTTTACTGTCATTGGTGGAGCCTGTACAAATTAGTCCAAATTTATGACGAAGACCTCCACATAGGAAATGGGTTTTGCAGCAGCCCCTCTTGGGGCCAATTCAATATCAAAGGTTTGGCCCTTTACAGATTTATATGTGTTTTAGGTCTGAAGCAGTCTTGTAGGGTTTTTCAAATTAACATAAGTGAGGCAGAATTTTTTTTTTGTCTGCTCTCTTTATCCGTTTCAGATCCACATTACTGGCTTCCTCCCATTAATCGGACAGCAGATTAATTTCAGTCACAGTAGATTTAGACTTTACTTAAACCTGTCAAATCAGGTTGACCTGAATGTATAAAGACTTCCTGGTCTTGCTTTTTTTTATATGTGTCAGGAAGTTCAAACTGAGTCTTTGTTTGGCATCAGCAGCCGAACCTGACTCAGCTGCAGAAAGGCAGGCAGACAACAAATATCAAAGGTAAAAAGGTCCCTTTGAGAGGCCAGGAATGTAAACACACACATATACCCACACACACTGCAAGTGCAGTTTAGGCAATTGATCCCTCTTTGGTGCTATAAGGAAATCACTAATGAGAAAACATAAGAGATTTAAGAAATTTCTTACTTAGCTAGATTTTAGCACTTTGGGGTTGAATTTACCTACACCTAATTATTAAGGGAAAGCAATTTTGTGATTTGGTCATAACATCATTAAAATTGAGAATCATTAGAGCAAACAAAAACACACTTTTCAGTTGATAATTGTATTATTTGGCATTACTGACTTCAATTGAATTAATTGATGCAAGAACTTCAGAATCGGCATTTCAAACATCTCAAAACTAATTGTCCTGCTGATTCTAGGACTTGAGACTGATAGCCACACTAACATTATCATTAAGAAATAAACACCTCCAGTATTATGCCAGACTCAGATATCCACTATATCACTTCAGTAAACACTGGTGATTTTTAAAATGTGTGGGTTTTGTTTTTTTTTGTTTTTTTGTTTTTTTTTTGTAAGAATAGAGCTCAAGTTGATATACCTCATGTTTGGACGGAATGGGAAAAGAAATGAAGATTTCCAGTTTGTATGCAGTGCAACAAAGTCCTCGGTTGAGTTCCAGTTGGCACCTAGTTCACTACTGCGCAAACTAGCCTCGATGTCAGGCTTCTGGAGGCCTGGCAACGGAAGGAAGGGAGCGCGTACAATGCAACGCAGCCTTTGTAAAAAATATTAATAGTAAAGCTGTTTTCCTCTCTGATGCTGGTGTGAGTTATCTGGCATGAAGGAATCCCATGTCGTAGTGAGACACAAACATGCAGAGAGCGCTCGTCTCGAGAGAAACCGTGCATCTTCTAGCATTAAGGCTGAGGCTCAATGCCTTTCCTATGCGGTTCTCTGGTTCTTTTGGGTGCTTTGCCCGAGCATAACACCCCTGTATCCGTTGTGTTCTTTGGAAAACAGCATGGTAGAGTAATAAAAAGCATGTTTGGTTTTTTTTTCTTTTTTTTTTTTTTTTTTACGGCCATACACTTAGCATCGTCGTCTCTGCTGCTAACTGCATTTTTAAATCCAGCAAGGGAGATATGAGGTACAGAACTTGTACAGATAAATAAAAAGGTGATCTCTTTTAAACCACACTGTGAATCAAGCAGCCGACACCATCCTAAACTCTGGAATGTACTGTACACATTGCAGCATTCACTAACGCACAGCACAGTGGGGCTGGACACTGTGGACCTGCCGGTTCCGCCAGTCAAGAGATACTCTGGGTCAGCTCTAACGGCTCGGAATTCACACCAGCCATTAATTAGCAGATCTCCATCTGAACCACGGACGTCTATATATAACCACGTGGCAATGCCCGATCTTCTACTGACCTAAATACACACTCGTAAAGACATTCATCAACTGCCTCCAATTCCCAGACCGTAATCTGCTTTGGAACCAGGGGGAACAGAAACCAAGAGTTAGGGGGAGGGGAGTGAGCAGGAACGAGAGACACAACGATCCATTTATATGCATCGAATTATTGTGACAAAGATTGCCTTAAGAAATCTGTTTCGTGCACTGCTTTTGGCAGGAAGTTTATCAATAGACCATTTTGCCAAATTCATGCATCTCAAGAACTGTCGTTGCAGAAGAGCAATTACTGCATGCTGTCGGTTTGGGGCTAAATCATTTATTTTTGAGATTTGAGATGAAAGTGCATATGCAATTTCAGAAGCACAAGCCCAGCACAAGCGCATGCAACGTCTCTGTGCATTTTGTTGTGGAAATTTAATATGGTGAAAATGAAAAGACTTCAAATGAAATTGCAACTTCATTAGCCATGGACTCTCCTTCTCTGCTTTTCTCTCTGACGCTGCATATTTCCCCAGTCTCTAGTCTCTATTTCATTTTCTTTTCAGGCTTTTTAAAAAAAATGTTTTACGCGTGTTCTTTATTTATTTTCCACTGTCAACTCTCTGTTGCCTTGTTCATTTTTTTCATCCATCAGTCGTATGGTTTCTTTTTTTGAATGTGGGAACTGTGGTGACCCCCAGCCGAGTTCGTCCATCCTGCTCTCGGTCTCGAGACGCTCGGCCAGCGGCGTAGATTTTGTACACTTTTCTGGCCACAACCTTCAGAAGGTTGGCATCTGATTGGCTCTCAGCACTTCCGTGCACTGTTCTTCTGCTGGAAAAAAAAAAAACCTGTCGAATAGAGACATGGTGAGTGTTTCAGAGTAAGGCGAGTCAGATTGCTTCTTGGGCATGTTTATTGAAATGTACCAGACCCTTTAATAATGGAGCTAGTGTTCTGTCGTGATGTCCTTGGTACTGTTCCGTCGGCCAGAATCACGCATGTGGTTAGCTGTGTTTCTTACACGAAGGTCACTTGGTCATGGTACTCATGTGCCAGATTGAAAAAGATAGAAAATCACTTAAAAAATTGGTAACTACCTCAACACTGTAACTTGATCCGGGTCCTCAAGGAACCTTTTGCAAGGATGATGTCAGAACGGACGAGCTCCACAGCGGGATCACCTTAGCGCCACACTATCTCCTAGCTTCCTGCACTCTTGCCCTCCTCTCTGGTAAATGGTGGCAGTTGATGAGTGTGTTAGAGTACATTCCTTGGCTTGAAGCATGTGCAGGCATTCCTGCCCCCTCTCCTCTTTCCTCTATGGGGCAGTGGATGGCTACACCATGAGCACCATGCCGTTAGACTGCGCCGCTGCTCTACAAGTTCGTCTTCTCTCTGTGAACTCTGACCTGGAAACAGTTCTGTACCTCGACTCAAATCCATTTTCACTCCTGACCTAAGATAAGTTTGCCCTAACCGTCGTGAGAGTGTAAATAGACTTGCTCCAACACCCTGAAACATGGGGAATTGGTGCTCAAAAGGAGGGCTGGACGCCTGAAAGATCCAGAGCAAGGAACTCTGGGAAAGGGGGATAATACCCACCTCAAGCTCGAACGATAACCGTCGTTCGTATCCTGTGCTCTCTATCCTCTCTCTCTCGGAGAACGGTCTGAGGTCATTCTTTTCCTCTCCCTTTTCCCCCTTTTTTAAAATGAAACTGTGGATTCCGTCCTGTCCCATGGTCTTCGTGGAACTTTTAGTGTCGTTCTCTAGTTTGTAGTCTAAATGCAGTTGTCTTGCGCCGTGGGTTTCAGTGTGTGAACTCCGTTATACTCGTGTGTATGACGACAGTGCCAATCGAGCCAGATTAAGATTAGCTTTGCCATTTGTTTGTGCATTAGAATTCGCTCTAATTGGAGTGCTGGTGTCCATATCGACGTCCCTGATGATTTTTTTTCGATCTACATAAATAAAAATGTAAAGAAATATTGGAAGCAATATTGTAGCATGTCGTCCAGTTTTTGTGTTTTTGTTATGTCCGTTGTATGAACCTTTGGATTTAATACACTTTTGAATGAATAGGTTTACATGTACTTTTTTGTAATACTGTAAAGAAAGTAAAGAAAAAAAAATCGAAAAAATGCTGCTATTTGATAAATATACGAGAAATATTTTAGTTGAAAAGATGTCTGATCCGTTTATTAGAGTTACGCTCGTTTTTGGCAGGAGCACAAACGAGGTGTGTCGATACAAATAACATAGCCGTGAAATAAAACCTGTGACCCACGCAGCTTCTTAACATGTAGACGTGCGATCAAGCATTTTAGATATCGCTAACTATTTAGACGCATCGATCAAGTGCCAATCAATCGATACCTTTTAGTTTGAATGAAAAGATAATCAAAAGAGCAAAACTTTGAGAAAAAAAACATGAACAAAGAGCAATGTCAGTGTTGTTTTTAACTCCATAGTTGCATAGAGAATAATAATGATAGTTCTTTTATGCATAAACATGGTTTTTATACACTCGGTCGAGAAAGCATCCTGTGCGTTCGTTTGACTTGTGGCTTCCACGCAGCTCTTCCTTCATATTCTCTCTGTAGGTCGGCATGGAGTAGGCATAAACATGTTATAATCATGTCGTAAACGCGTTATTAAGCACCCATAACATGTCCCATTTATGAAAGTGTGTTTCGTGGAGTTAGGTGTTTATCTTTTTTGCACGTCTCTATTGCATGATATCCAAGTGAATTATCAGGGGGGCGGGGAATCAAAACTAACATTAAAAAAAAATGAATAAAAACGTTTCGTTGAGTGTCTCGAGTCATTCGGAGGCATAGTTTTGCATGTGGCGCAGATCGAACACGTTTTCAGTTAACAGCTTCAATTTTATTCCTTTTGCCTTTTTTTTTTTTTTCGACAGATATCGGAAGAGCTCTTATGGTTTATAGACCGGTGCGGTAACCATGGGAACTGGCCCTGCACTGTAAAAAATGAAATGTTGGATCAACAAGATCTCGCAGCTAAAGGGTTTAAAGCAGTTCAATAAAGATTAATGAAGCTGTTTCTGGTGGAAAGTAACTCATTAGGCAGTAGTGGCTCAGCGTAACGGTGAAGAAGGGCAGCTTTGTAGGCTGCGTTTCTGGAGCATGTTTGTGCTGCTGGGGTAAACGCAGTACCACTTGTAAGGCAGGATAATGACCTCTCCGTGAAGGCATTAAAGTTTGAAAAGGACTGTTAAAGAGAGTCCTGAAAGCGCTGTTTGTTTTCGCTTAAAATGCTGCCCTGTGAGCATGAACACAGAAAAACATATTTATCTTGAAACCTACAGCATTGCCATAAAATTGCAAGCAGATTTGTACCGTAATATGAAAACGCAATCGAATCTATTTTTTAGATTGCATTCCGCCTCATTCGGACAAAACCGTACGCCGAATGAAGATCTTAAGCTTAAATCAGTGTTTACACTAGCAAGCGACAAAGCGATGGTTCGCGTTTTTCTCCTTCTACGTGACGACACAGAGCTGTGGTTTCAGCGACAGTGCCAAAAACATTTGAACCGAGATTTTCTCAATTCTGTGCAAATTAGGTCATTCAAAAGGCTGGCTCGAATGATTGCTCGTACCAATCCTGTGGCGCGTGTGGTCCAACAATTCCCCGCTAACAACAATTGGTTCCAATTTACTGTTCGACACACGAGAATGGAAGAAAAACAGATGCGCTTTCATCGGATCCAGTCATACGCTCTATGGCCTCGCGTTAAATGTGTATGAAGAACAATTGAACCTTGAAGGAAGCAGTGAGGATCGTTGATGCCTGAGCGTATGTAGCTAGTAACGAGGCTGCTATGAATTTGAGCATCTAAGACTTAATTCAAATAAGCAGTTTCCGCGCTGATTATTTCATTATATAATTTGTGTTTAACCGGTTAGCCCTTGAAAAAGAAATCCACGCCCCCAAATGATCAGTCAAACACCCACAAGAGAAGAAACCACAAGCGACGCTTGTGACATGTCACCTGACAGTGTGAACGTAGGCCTGATGAACTACTTTGGTTTAAGGTGAATAATAATTAGTAGTAATATCGTACTTTGTACAGTGCGGGGACAGAGCTGCGGTCCGTCTGTTGTTTCAAGGATAAAATGCCCATGCATGCAAAACGTCTGCTACGTTACGTTCGGTTACATTACGTTACCTTGTAAGTCATACTCACGTGAATCAGTTGGATGTCGTAACTTGATTCTCCTAACCCCGGCTGTAATTTTTCTGAATGTATTTGCATTTTTACATAAAATGATAACAGAATGTTATTTCCGTGTTCCGTGTCTGTAGGTGGAGGCTGTTGAAACTCATGTGCGTGTGTGTAAGTGTGCGAACGCCGCATTAAGCGCCTGTGTTTTTACCTTCTTATGCCATTTCTCCTTCCTCTCTCGTCATCAAATGCACTTTACTGAGCATTAGGTCCCCATGTCAAAACACACACACACACACACACACACACAGTGGAAACCTCCTGGATGCAAACCGAAACCAAGCAACCTGTTCTTAACCTTCACACAGTGCGGTTTTCCTCTTGCTCTCCTTCTTTTTCTTTTGTTTTGTTTATAGTTATGATCTGTATTTTTGTAAATTGTTTTTTTTTTTTTTTTTTTTTTTTAGTTTTTATTTTTGTTTTAGAGGGAGATCTGAAGGAGTGTGTACGAAATTCCAGCATTCCTTCATTCTCCCTTACTGCATTCCCTTTTGTGTGTGTGTGTGTGTGTCTGGTGTGTGTGTGTGAGTGTGAGTGAGTGTGTGTGAGTTTTGTGTCTGTAATTTACTGACACACAAGCGCTTGTTACTGTTATTTTTTTTCAATGCTTTGAATGTGAAAGGTGTTATTTGATTTGAAATCTGTAAGTTATGTTCGTTGAAGAGGAATGGTAAATAAAACACAGAAACCTCGAAAACGTCTCGGCGCTCTCAGTCCACTTAAAAATGCAACACGTTTTTTTTGGTGGGACTCATTAAACGTTTTTTAATTTTGTCATGCATTACACCCACACAGATACACACACTCTGCATGTCAGATCAACAATAATATAAGGCCACAGTAATGGACGTGAGGAGTAGCTCATCTCCCAAGACTATACGAAACAGACGATCAACAGTTCATTCTATGAATTTTAAGGGACTAAATGTAATTGAACAATTTGCTGCTTGGCTGTTCCATGGCTGAGATGTATGTTATTCCTTCATTATTTCACTTACATGAAAGCAGAAAAGGCCTAGAGTTGAATTTAAATGTGGCCTTTACATTTGTTTCCTTTCAGGGAAAGTCTAAAGAGCTGTCACTGCCAGTGAAGCAAGCCGTCATTAGGCTGAAAAATCTAAACAAACCCACCACAGAGATAACAAAAACATTTGGGGTGGCTATATCAACTATTGGGTACATGCATTAGTGAGCTCAGGAACACCAAAGACTACAGAAAACAACTGTAGTGGATGACAGAAGAGTTCTTTTTGATTCTTCAGCAGTTGGCCAGATCAACATCAACCTGCAGGAGGTAGGTGTATCTGTATCTGCGTCAAAGCCAACAATCAAAAGAGGACATCACCGGAGTAACTACAAAGGGTTTTTTACAAGATATAAACTAGTGGTAAGCCTCAAACACAGGAAGATTTCATAGGGACTGACTGGCACAGAGGCCACACCTCCTTCATAGGGACTGACAGGCACTGGGACCACACCTCCTTCATAGGGTCTAACAGGGACTGGGGCCACACCTCCTTCATAGAGACTAACAGGCACTGGGGCCATACCTTCTTCATAGGGACTGACAGGCACTGGGGCCACACCTCCTTCATCGGGACTGACAGGCACTGGGGCCACACCTCCTTCATAGGGACTAACAGGCACTGGGGCCACACCTCCTTCATAGGGAC
>JAQQZR010000017.1:13984704-13998020 GCA_030068235.1 Notoglanidium macrostoma | reverse complement strand
GACCATGGTTGTTGTTCAATAATAAAATTATTCCTCAAAAATACAACTTGCCTAATAATTCTGCACTCCCTGTATGTCACACTTCAAGGCCCGTTTGTCATTCCTGATGTTCATATTCAGGTCCAAGTCATGCCAAAACAAAATCGTGTCAAAATCGGGCTGATGTCATGTAGTCTGATCCTGGGATTAAAGAACTCTTAACTCTGCTTTTTCTAAGCATGTATGTGTAAACTGAACTCAATTTAAAAGGAACCGAAAGTGAACTGGAACAATTTCAGAGGTGACCGGATGCTAAATTTCACCAAATGCTGAACAGAACCGAGGGCTAATTGGAACAGTGAAAAATGGCCCCAAATCCCAAATGGAATTGAAAGTAGAGACAAAAACACAACTAGGCATGCTGTTAGAGGAGTATAAACAGTGATGGGGGGTGTGATGAAGTGGAGCTACTGTTACCAGCATGAAAGTGATTATTTTCCCATAACAGAACATCCTGAAGTGCTTTATTTCTCTTCCAGCACAGCAAGAATGACACATAAAGAATGACACACCAGATGTTTTATCCATTTATAGTTACATTTAATGATATGGAAAATCGAGAAACAAGTTAGTTCTTGTTCTCACTTACATTACAGCAGCTCTGAAAAAGTGGCTTCCTCACCAACCTCGCTGCTTTCTCTCTCTTAATATTTATAAGACACAAAAAAAGCACTTACAGCTTTACCTCTGACACTGGAGACTCCTTCCATAAACGTCAAATAAATCTCCTTACCGAAAACGTCATTATATCAACAATGATATGTTGTCTTTGTTAAATGACACTGACTATTGCACATTGAACAATATTGTACACAATATTGAAATGATAATGTGTTAGAATGAGCGCAAAGCTGCAGTCATAGAAAATTAATCAACCCCCTCTGACCCATCGGAATTCAGTGGTAATAGAAAATAATTGAAAGAAAACTGGACCAACATTCTGAATTGAAAGTGAAGCAGAATGGCACTGTTCATGTAACCGAGGCTGTGTGTGTATTATGTATGTGTTTATTATTCGTGTGTGTGTATGTTTAGGGAGGGCGCCTCTGTTTCCTCAGGATAACACATCAACATCTGGTAGCGAACGAAGTGCCGGTGGCCGACATTCCATCAGACCTGTCTGGCATCTCTGAAGAAACACAAACACACACACACACACACCCTCACTGCTTCTGTGGACCCTCACACACGGGAATGGCACAGCAGTGAAGCGCCTGTCCACTGGAACTAAAGGTAAGACCACATGTGTTTATGTGTATGCGTGTGTGTGTACATGGTAAATAAGTGACTGACTTTTCATGAGTAAAATAACGACTGATGAAAGTGTGTGAACGTAAATTTTGCTTAGTAGTATTTCATTAAGTGTGTTTTATTGAACATTTATTTCTGTGATCATCTTCAGGTGTGGTGGTTAATTGTTCAGTGTCACTGAAGCACTTTGTCAGTTGCGGTTTTAATAAAGATTATATAATAAATATTATTTAATAATATAATTTAATAAAGATCATTCTTTTAAAATATCTCAAATAATGTTAGTCTTAAGAAAACTGGACTTATTTGAATTATTAGCTAATCTGTAAGAGTGGCAGCACATTTTCTCCATACTCCAAACCAAGAAGAACAAAAACACTGCATAACATGAAGACATTGTAGAAGAATTATGAAAAAAAAAAAAAAACACACACACAAGGGCGGAATCACATTTAGCACAAAAAAAAAGTACCCCTAATTATAACAGATTAACAGAAACCACAAAAGCAGTGAAATAGATCAGCACTAGGTTTCTGAGGAAGCTAATGTTTCAGAGTTGGGTTTAGATTGAATTTATCTGCTGCTACAGTTTTTGCAAATATAACTCGCGGACTGATTCGGTCGAATAGTTTTTGCTCATTTGAAGTAAACTACCAGGTGCTGCTGATCTGAGGTCAGTGTTACTGTAATGCGCTTGTAAAACAGTTAAATATGATCGAGGTTAATGTTGCTGATCCTGGATCTGTGTAAAAAAAACAGCACTTTATTAACATGTAATATTACTATATCAATAAATTATTCCGGTATACAGTTAGGATTCAGGCTTGGGTTCAATAATAGTCTGCAATAGCACTCGGAAATCTTGTTATCTTGTTGCAGAATGCATCCCACGTTTCATTTCAATTCCAAACTCAATTCCAAAAAAACCCCAAAAACAAACAAACAAACAAAAAAACAGAGGTGAGTTATTCATCATTCATCCAGAAGGAGTAAGGGGGTGCAAACTTTTGCACAGAGCTCTGATATTTTGAATACTGCCAAACAGTGGGAATTTATCATAAACCAGTAGTAGAGTACTGAGGAAGAATGTAACAGGAATATAAATGGAGATAACTTTGGGCCATGACTTTTCGTGTGTTTTTATTTTTTGTCGCTCTTTCTTCCCACTTCCTTGTTAAACGTGTGTGTGTTAACGTGAGGGTTTGTCCATCCTCTCACCCCTTTTATGTAACGTGTCGGTTATATAACCTCTGTATGTATGACTTTATACGTGTCCCGACCTGCTGTGCTTCCTGAAGTCCCTGTATTTAGTAACACACACTCTGTGAGCCACACACCATAAACTAGTCAGCGTCAATGGACACACACGCCGCTCCCTGTGACATGCCCTATGTCTGTGTGTGTGTGTGTGTGTGTGTGTGTGTGTGTGTGAGGTATTGTGTGGGTGTTGACACATGTATGAACATCCACATGCTGACTTGCTGACACACACTTTGCCTGCTAGGGAGAGACCTTCCTGCAGGAACAGGTGTGTGAGGAGTGAATGCATGTGTGTGTGTTTTACAGTGTGTGTTGGGATTGTAGTATTAATTCAACATGTTTAAGTCTCACAGATGTCCTGACATGCATACACACACACATCATAGGTGTTTTTTTGTCTTAGGTTTTATGGGACTGGATGGAGGGAAAATGTATCAAAGTCCAGAAGGTAGCTCAAGATTAAGCGTACTATTAGCATTGAGCATATTTTAAAAATAAACTGTTCCGGTTATTTCTTGAGGTAATCACCTATTACCAGTGTTCTGACCATAAGGATCTTCTCATTAAAACATTACTGTTTACACTCTATACATTAATAGCTTTTTTTTTAACAGTCTATTTTGAGTGATAGCTACGAACTAGCAAGCTAGCTAGTTACTTATGTTTAGCAGTCAGTGATCAATTTTTCAGGGAGGTTTAAAATGTTGAATTCTGCCACTTTACTTTAGCTAGGAATTTTTTCAGTGAAAAAGGTCATACAACTGCCTTAAAGCTGAAAGCTAATAAAAATAACCTTAAATAAACTAAGAGCTTTATTTTATAGCAGTGAACTAGCAAGCTAGCTAGAGAGCTAGTTACGTTTAGTTGCTTATACTGTGGTCAAATTTTCAGGTAGGACTGTGGGTTAAATGAATTATACTTAAAATACTTATTTTTTACCTAACTAGAAAGATTTTCCCCTCAGTTTTTGTTTAAATGATGTCCTCAAACACAAATGCAATCAAACACAATTAGCATGCTAGTCAGCCTGCTAATGTAATAAATGAAGTAAAGATTCACTATTTTAGCGATAACACACATCTATGCGTATCACGTTTAATATCTTATTTTATGGTTCTCCTAGCTAGCTAGCTGCTTCTGCTTAGCTAACATACTCCAAAGCAGCTCCTTGTTTTGAAGCTTAGTTAGATCATTTACTCAGACAATATATTTTTTTAAAAGAAAGTGTGGTCACATTAACAATCCTTTGTCTCTAATCTTTAGACTGTTAGCATAATGCTTACAGTATTTCATATTTCCATAGTACCTAGCTTTACAAGTTCTCCTCTAATTCGTCAGCTTTATCGGTTGACCCGAAGAACATGCACTTCAGCTGGGCCAAACAAAACACAGTTTTTCCCATTTGCTGTTTATATAAAACTGTCTTTAAAACACACATATTACCAGAGAAATAAACAGTGTTTTCCTCTCAGGCGTACAATATTTATGAATCAGGTTTCCTATTCGAGATAAAAATATTGGAAGAGGATACACCTCCAGACCCCGGAGTGAAAACACGGCACAATTTCAATAAACACTACCGTGCATGCCAAGCTAAGCAAACACACACACACACACACACACACACACACACACACACACACACACACACACACACACACACACGGCTGCTTATTCTTACCAAGTGTTATTCTTTCTTCATAATATATAACATGTTCAGGTAAACACTCAAACAATAAATTAGCAACTGCTAGTTCCGATATCATGCTACGTTCAGAGACGGTCGTGTTTTCACTGTGTTTATTAGACGATCCCACATGAAATCCATGTTTCATCCTTGTGCTGTTCATGACTTTAATATTAAATAAAAAAAATGTATGATATCTTCAAGCACACAGTTGTGATACAGTGATAATGGCTATGGAAGGTTAGTTAGCAGCTAATGCTAAATGTACTCAGAGTGTACTTTTAGTGATACAGAGCCGTAAATTAGCAAATAACCAATATTTCTGAGGTAAATATTGATGTTTCTGATCATTTTGTCCCACTGTTCCCACTATCACTGGCTCTTTAGTTGTGTAGATATGTGCTATCAGAGTTGTTAGCTAGCTTAAATGCTCGGAGACTGTGTATTAAAGGTGCCTTGAAACATTGTTGTCTTGGCTTGAACAACTTGAACATTATCAAAAGTGTTTGTATTTCCATTTTGAGGGCACAAATTCATGATTGCGAATCAAATGCGCTTTAGGTATCAAAGACAACGAAGGTTGCATTTGACTTAAATGCTAAATTTTATGATTGCTCTGTTTGTCGACAGGACGACTCCACGGCCATTTTGTTTCCCAGTGTCGAACCCTTCCGGAACCAACATGCCCATCCTGAAGAAGCTCCCCGGGAGGTCCAGGAGCAGCCTCAGCAATGGTGACGTGATGCATAAGAATAACCATGACAACAGTGAAACAATGCTACAAGGAAACCAAGGCAATGGCGAGCTCATCCTTCCGCCATCCAGCCTCAACCCCTTCGATGACGTGGATCTAGACGTGGGTTGGAATGAGGAAGAAGGTGGGGTATGGGAGAAAGGGCGGGGCCTGACGAGGTCAGTACATGATGGCGAGGCACTGGAGAATGAGGTGAACGCTGAGCTGCATGGAGGGCTGAAGGTCACGGACAGGTCAAAGGGCAGCTCTCCTCTGAGGGGGACCCTGGAGCGCATATGTGGCTCATCACCGCTGAAGACGTTGGGAAAACTGAGCAAGGGGCTACGCATGACTGGACGAAACGTGTGGAGCAACACCCTGCCGGCCACGCCCACTACGGGGAAGGAGAAGAAGAAGAAGAAGAATCAGAGAAGGCCATCTGAGGAGATCATGACCTTGCTGAGGTCAGTGACTCACTTGTTTAAAAATGAGATCACTTAAACAAGGACAATAAGATATTGTGAGTATTTACGGAAAAGATTTTAGGTAACTGTCATTACGATGTTAGGAAAGTTCAGACACCATAAAAATCATGATGAATGAAATTGTGTACATCTTATTTTTCATCAAACCATGTCTTAAAATAAAGCCCTCATTAGCACCATACACTGTAAGTAACATGGCTGTTTATAATTAGCTTGTTTAGCGCTGATTGTGTGTATGGTAGGTCCATGTGGAAAGATTGGCTCTATTAATACCAGGTACATTGTTTCCCCTGGTGCAGCGGGTTGTATCTCTCTCCCATCGTAAACACACAAACACACATCCGTTTGTTTATTTATAATACACAGAAAACCATTTCGCAGGAGGGACACAATGAAACGCTCAGGTCATGTCCGTTCACCCCTAATTAATTCTTATGGAGTTATTCAGGAAACTGGCTAAAGAACACACGCCACGGGAAACACTCCTGGAGAGAGAAGATGAAATTTTTGTTAAAAAACTATAGCATTATGGATCTGTGTAAATGGAAAGAGGGCTATGTTTGGGAGTGCTGATGTAACGAGAAAGAATGCAGGTCCATTTTTACTCTTTCGATTCTCCTTCCTCATTCTTTAATAATGGTGTTGATAACGCTTTATTCATTCTTTCTTCAGACTAACTAGCAAACGTATTAGATCAGGCTGAAATAAATGTGCCTCAGAGGATTTTATAAAATAGCTAATTTTACACAATTAAAGCAGCAGTTTGTAATGTTTAGTGCTTTCTGTTGCCTGCAAGGTGAATTGCAGTAACAATAAAAACACCGACAAGCCTTCTTCCTGTCCTTGACTGGCCTGCTGTTTAAACTCTATATCCCTCGTGAGCTGGCTTTTATAGAAACAAGGAAATACCCAGTAGGTGTTTCTTTGAAGGTAGATGAGCTCATTTCTGGGCCTGAAAATTTTAAATAGGAACTTAAATAAAAAAAATAAAAAAAAACCCAACCAAACAAACAAAAAACAAAGTCAGAGCTAATTTGTGGTAATGTTGCACTGTGTTTGTAAGGTCTCTTTGAAATGAAGATTGTAGGTCAAGATTCAATGTATAAACAATTACAAACTGCTGCTTTAAGGTTTAAGTTCAAGGTGAAATTATGTTATGCGTTCTGAAAGGCAGGGTAGATTTAGGAGTTTGGATGGATAAATTTCCAGATGGCAGTCTTCATAATGTTTCAATGTTTAACTACAAAGTGAAGAATCTGAACTTGTTTGAGGCAAAAATAAAAGATTTTGGGTGAGACAGACTTTCATTACTTATCGCTCCAGTACATGATCAAAGAAACACACTTGGACACCAAATACGCCTTGGCTGCTGGACTGCAACTGAGGGAAAGGGGAACAGTATAAAAGTCTGCCAAGCAATTCCACTCTTAAACTGTTATAGAGGCAGTTTCCCATAGAGAACCGAACCCTTGCCTCACATTTAACGTCATCCTCCTGGAAATTCCTCTTGATTCTGTATGAAAGATAATGTGACGTCCCAAAATTGTGCTGTTGCAAATGTCTTCAACTGTCTTCAACTTACCTTTCCCTTCCTTTCTTCCCTCTGTCCAGGCTGGCAGGGCGCAGAAAGAAGAACGAGCGGAGGGAGAGTCTCCCTGAGGGGGAGTTGAACGGGTATGATGACGAGGATGCCGACCGTCGACCCTCGTTCCTACGGAGCCTGAGCAAACTCCGTGGAGACTCGCTCACCAGCCGTGACTCCCAGGAGGCCGAGCGGGAGAGCCCAGAGGAAGAGACACCCATCAGACGCAGGGAGCCGCTCTCAGGTGAGAACCTTTGTTCTCACCTGTTTTTCTTTTTACTTTGCAGCACTAGTTTTGTTTGGTATCTAAAGTATCTAAACACGATCGACTACAACCTAGGGTTAGGGTTAGGTTAACGTGAACAATGTGTAGGGTTAGGGTTAGGGTTAGGTTAATGTGGACAATGTGCAATTTATGAATGTATTCTGAATAATAACTTTGCAGTGATTCATACAAGAAAACAAACAAGGACATTGAAAGTGGGAACCAGGGAAAGACAGCAAGCCATGAGCGAGAACTCATATATGACCTGACCTTCATCTTTCCTCAGTCTGTTTATATGACTGTTCTGTAGTCAGTACGTCAGAATGAACAAGCACCGGGTCCTGACCGGAACGACGCCTTCTTTTCTTCTTCATCCGAGAAAGAAAGAAAGAGCATTGACCTGAATGCTTAAACAGAACTGAATTACAAGAGCAGAAGTGTGTACACCTGTGAACCTTGATCCCTTTATTGGCAGCCCGTCGATGTGTACTAGGATCGCTAACAAGCCGGAAGTGCGTTCCATCTACAGCTGGAGACTTCATCGCTTCACCCACAATACTTTGCTCTTAATAAGTAGTTCGAGGTCTTAGGGTCCATCTGAGTCATTGGCAATCAACTGTGAAAACCAGGAAACAACGTACATTCACTGCACTGTGGATTTGTTCAGATAAGCCCCTCGCCAGAAGCTGCGTCAACACTCAGAGTGTTCTAATTGCGAGAACACCCTTAATGACAAAACAACACACTTTCACACAGAACTTAATGCATTTCTCACATTCCGAACACGCTGGACACGACAGAGTGGGTTTTAATTTACATTATTTCAACCCATAAAATCAAATCTACCAGAGCATTTCAATCAACCGAGACACATTTGGTGTTTAAAGTTTGCTGCTTAAGTTTTACTTTGAAAATGTATTCAGAGGGCCCGGTGCTACACAGAAATGGTTGAAGGGCATGTCTTTTAGATCATGTATGGACATCCCTCTCAATAACACTCCTACTATCAACAGTTCTGAGAAATAAGTAAACCCGACTGTATTGTATAAACTTTTCACATGTTTTAATATAAAAATGAAGAAATTTCAAAATTCATTCCTATCCTTTGTTCAGTCCTCGAAATCCTGCAGCTGGTGAATCAGCGAGACCTCCTGCTGGCCGACACCCATATCCAAGAGCTGGAGAGAGAGTGTGAACTCGACCCTACCCTTCTGCAAACCCCACCCACCACCCCCACAACACCTGCTACAACCCCTGCTACAACCCCTCCTCCTCATTCTTCC
Organism: Notoglanidium macrostoma; assembly: GCA_030068235.1. NCBI lineage: Eukaryota > Metazoa > Chordata > Actinopteri > Siluriformes > Auchenoglanididae > Notoglanidium > Notoglanidium macrostoma. The sequence continues at coordinate 13,989,435 of JAQQZR010000017.1, read as the reverse complement.
CCTCTGTGGCTCCCCCTGATGGGCCAGTGTGATGACGAGACTCCAAGCGCCTGGGATGCGAGCCTGAGGAAAGTTAAAGATGTCGAGCTGCTCTATGAGGCACTGCAGAGAGAGATGTGGGATGTGGTGCGCGAGTCACTACGGCAGCCATGTGCCGGCCCCCAGCTCGGCCTCGTTGTGCTTGTGATCCAGCAGGAGGAGCATGCCGACCGCATCTGGGCCCTGCGTCAGGGGGCTCATTCTGAGCCCCATGATGGGGCCCAGCCTGACCTGAATGAGAAAGCCCAGTCAGACCTGCGTGAGAGGGCCCACTCTGACCAGCGCCAAGAGGCCCAGTCCAACCTGTTCGAGGGCGTCCGATCCAGCAAGCGTCCCCGGAGGCTGAGGCAAAAGTGGGCAGAGGCAGTGGGAGAGGCTGCTGATTGGTCACTGCCACAGCCTGGAGGTATCTCAGCAGGACAGATGGGCGCGTTCCTGGATCGGCTAAGAGGCAGAGTGGTGGAAGACATGGATGCGGCGAGGAGGAACGTGGTAGGAGTGTATCCAAAGGAGTTCTCCGTGTTTCAGGTGTATATGCAGAGCTACCACAGAGGCGTGGCTAAACGTCTCCGAACCATCACTGCGGGGCAAGTGCAGATCACCGATATCTACTCACTGCTCGACTGGGTCTACAACATCTACAACAGGTAGAACTTCACCTACCATCTCCCTATGAATAGATCCCTAACAACACATTGAAGATGTAGTCAGTGACTTTTCAAAGCGGCAACTAATGCAGGGTTCGGGTCATTTAATGGAACTAAAAAATGTCTGTCTGTACTTTCATCATAATTATAGTTTACCTCAAATGCAGGAGAGGGCTCCTAAAATTACAAACTGCACCTTTAAGGATTTCTGAAAATAAAATACATACCATCTAAAATATAGCACACAATCTATTCCAATAACCAGAGTATACACACCTACACATTTACAAAGCTTGTCAGTCCTGGGCTGTACCATTTTGTCTGACTGCAGGGGTGTGTTTCAGGGATGTGCTGGGCACGGTGGGTGCTATGGGGTCTATAGACTGTGGAGCTCTTGAGCCACTGCTTCCTGCTGAGGTCATGGACAGATTGGAACAGGAGTGTCTCGACAACGTCTGGGTATATACACACACACACCCATACACACCTACACCCACACAGTTGTATACGTGAATCCAAAGTGAAAGTGGAATTTCAGTTCAGTACCATGGACAGTGTGATGTAGATTTGGCTTTAGTGTGCATTAGTTTAAGCTAATGAGAGGAAGCATCATGCTAAAGCTAATGCTAATATGTAATTACAGTCTCCATGGTGCATTACGAGGTTAACATTAACTGCTGGGAGCTTTACAGCAATTGTGTAGAGATTGTAATTAAATACAGTAAATCACTGTGTTTGTGTGTATATATATATGTGTGTGTGTGTGTGTGTGTGTGTGTGTGTAGGATAAGGTAACTATGGAGCTCTCTCAGGTTCTGGAGGATGAGGAGAAGCGGTGGACTCAGACTTTACACATCGAGGAGTACCAGTCCAGCTTGGCACGTTCAATCATACAGGTAACACACACATGTACATATGCGTGAGTGTGTGTTTAGCTAGCTAATCATTGCTGTTACAACTTTATATATATATATTGATATTACAATGATTGATCAGACATCATTGTTCGTCTGAGTGCTCGAACATTATAATTAGCGTACATAAATACTCATACAAATTTTGTGTGTGTGTGTGTGTGTGTGTGTGTGTTGTCAGAGGTTGAAGGTGGACCTGGACAGATCGACGGGTGTCAGCCAGCCTTTGGGAGCTCGAGTGGCTCGGTGCACTCTCAAAGGGTTAGCTGACTTCCTGCACAGGTGAGGATCAGGATGATGATGACGATGATGATGATGATGATTATAGCGTGTGCTATTTTAACAATCACTTTTGTGTGTTCTTAGTTTCCAGAGAAAGGTGGAGATGTTCCACGAGACTCAGGCGGAGTTTGGGGACCGAGCTGACGGTTACGTGTCCCGCACCATCGCTCTGGCCAACTGCGTCCCTCCCTTCAGGTCAGCTCAGGAGCGCTCCTGACACGCATCACTGTTGTCTATAAACAGAACCAAACACACACACACATCATCACTGCAATTGATTTCAAATTTAGTGTAATCTGTGACTTTAATTCTGTGTGTGCGTGTGTGTATTTAGGAGTTTTGTGGAGCGCTGTAGGCAGTGCGACCCCCTCGGCAGTGAAGACTCCTCCCACAGAGCGCACTCGTCACTCGACCGCATCATCAACCAGTCTGTACGAGTTCTCACTGACAGACTGTTTGAGAACATAAGGGTAAGAAGTTATAAGCACACACACAAATATGAATTCATGCATACCTTTGTGTGTGTCATCTAGCAGTGTGTGTTCTCTGCCCTGTAGCTCTTCTTTGATAAACTTCTCAGAAAGAAATGGCTGAACAACACAGAGGCATATGAGAGCATCGAGGTCTCCATCAAACAGCACTTTAAAAAGTTCCGCAGGATGGACTGTCCTCCCTATCAGGTACAACACACAGACACACACACAGATCTTCCTTACTATAAAGATAAAAGTTTCATAGCTAGCTAAAATACTTTAGAAAGATATTTGTTAACAAACTGGATAGCTCACAAAAAATTTGTAACGTCCTGCATCTGTTTGATCGATAAATTGATCCAATTATTCAATCAAAGAGATTCATCATGAAATAACGCAGGGACTTACTTATTGAATTACTGACTGATTGACTTACTGACTCATTGACTCACTGGCTTACTGACTCATTGACTCACTGGCTTACTGACTCATTGACTCACTGGCTAACTGACTCATTGACTCACTGGCTTACTGAATCTTGACTGTTTGAAATATTGATTCATTGATTTATTTACTCATTGGCCTATAGACTCATTGATTCATTGACTTGTTGCGTCATTGACTTATCGACTTGAATTATTGACTCACTGACTTATTGACTAACTGACCTGTTGACTCAGTGATTTATTGAACCATTGACTCTTTGATTTATTGACTCACTGACTCATTGATTTGTTGACTGATTTATTGACTCAGTGCTGTATTGACTCGTTGACTTGTTGAATAATTGATCTAATGACTTTGACTCACTGACTCTTAACTGATTGATTGACAGACACTGGTGAACGAGGTGCACAGGCGGGTCATGGTGGAATACGTCCGTGCCATCATGAGGGGGCGGGTCATCTGCACATCACTGAAGATGAGGAAGAGGCTCGCGTTCCGGCTGCAGGATGAGGCCAGACAGCTGAAAGCACTTTTTAAGGACCTGGTATACACACACACATCACTATATTCCCTTGACACTTTTGTACATTTTCTGTCAAGCACTGATGTCACGCTTCATGTTCAACTTAAAATCAAACATTAATTTAATAGGAACTTCAGCATGGACTCCAAATCTCTGCTAAGGTTCATTGTAAATGTGAGAAACATTACGGACAGAGTCAACTGGAGTTTTTTTGTCCCGAGTGCCTGTGTTAATGTGCATGAGCAGCGCCATTCTTATCTGTCCACTGCTTCACTTAAATCACCCGTCCATCATCTTAACAGAAAACAGGAAGTGGGCTGCTTGGCCACTTCCTATCTGCTGTCTTTGAAGGCTTTCTGTTGCTCGGACTGTTTCCGTGGAAATGCCCAAACAAGCTTTTAAATCCACAGAGAGAGTGTTGGAGGATATTTATAGCTGATGCCTATGCGAAATTCCTCTGGGTAGCTTAAAGGGGTCAAAATCGGACACGGAGGAGCTCTGTACGGGAACGCAGAACTCCAAACTTCCAACACACAAGATAGACTGAAGAGACAGAGGGAGAGAGAGAGACAAAAAAACCAAACTTAATAGTAAATAACATTCTGTTCTCTCTCTCTCTCTCTCTCTCTCTCTCTCTCTCTCTCTCTCTCTCTCTCTCTCTCTCTCGCTCTCTCTCTCAGGAGTCTACCTGTTCCTGGCTGGATAATGTGATTGGTCACCTGGCTGACATCATCCTTCTGGAGGACACACCCTCTATTCAGATGGAGGTTGGAGTGCTGGTGAAGGAGTTCCCAGATATACGGTATGAAAAACTTTTTCTCTATCTCACTCATACACTCACACACACACACACACACACACACACACACACACACACACACACACACACACACACACACAGACCCCCCACACACAGAACAGGACGTTTCTCTGCAGCGTGCAGCAGAAACATGGCCCATTACTCAGCGTTATCTCTTCGGACCCTTAACACCCTGAGCATTTCATCATTTTTATAACGGCTGTATGAAGTGCAGAGCTGGCCGACGGAAGCGAGCGCTCTGAACTCTGTCTGTCACAGACGCACTTCATTCAGGAATAAGTGAACCTCTCAACCCCGGCCTCTTCCTGTCTATGCAGAACAGCTATTTTTCACAACACCCTTCACCTTCCTGAACTCTTAAGAATGTCTCGCCGAAAATAGTCCCTGTGGAGACGAAGGTTTGTGACATGCCTCGGTGCCAACTTCCCTGTGAATAGCGCACAGACTCGGTTGGCATCAGACGAGGCGGCACGGAAGGAAAAGACGGGCACCGAGCGTCTTAAATACAATGCGTGTTTTCATTTTTTGGTTTAAAATGAGTCTGAACACCTGCGGGGGGGGGGGGGGGGGGGGGGGGGGGGGGGGG
>JAQQZR010000017.1:13922563-13937895 GCA_030068235.1 Notoglanidium macrostoma | reverse complement strand
CACACACACACACACACACACACACACACACACACACACACACACACACACACACACACACACACACACACCTCCTCTAAGCAACCTCATCCACAGGACCTGGATTGATTCCAGAGTAGTATTTTTTAATCTTGTTCAGCTCATGAAGTAGGTTGATTCTGTTCTCAGCACCATTCTGCTTTCTCGTTTGTTCTTTAACTGTATTTTGTACGTTTTTTTTCACCGTGCACTTTTCATCTCATCCCTTTTTTGACACCCCCATCCTCCCCCAATCTCCCCAAACCTCCCTATAGCCACTGAACTCGAGTCCTACTACTCTACATTTTCAAAAATATGAATACTCCGGCAATTTGTCAAATCTAAACAGAAATGAAAAATCAGTTATGAGATAATGAAAGTCTGGGGGCAGTTGTTATATTCTGTTAAACTTCAGAATCCAAGTTACAATAAAGGTCTCAGTGTTCAGTTCATATTGTCGGTGAAATTAGCCAGGATTACATTACAGGTCTTAAAACTGAGTGGAATGAAAATTGCTACGATCAGCAGTTTCCTAAACCGACTTTCATTTATTTCCTAAATGGAGGAAGCGTCTAGCGTATAGATGGAGGTGTTAGCCTTCACCCGTGAAATCTTTCTACAAAAGAATATTCTGATGAACATTTATTGAAGGAATGCAACATCTGCCCTTAGACTTAACACATTGTCACACATAAGCTGCAGTCGGTATTGCAGGCATATTCCTTTACATCACCCAGTCACAGACTGATATCTGAGTTCACTCTAACCCTGGCCGGGTTTCAGACGTGCGATGTCAGATACGTACGAGCATGTCTGCTTTATAAAATATGGCCGTGTTAATGCAGCACTCTCAGCTCCCGGGGGAGCGATGTACCAGATGAGGTTTCTCACTTAGCTGGACAAGTTAAAGGAACCTGTACACCTGAAACATTAAATATGATGTATTGAAATGTTTCCGATGTGCTTAGCGATTCTGGTGGCTAATTTGTTGGCTAGCGCATTAATAATCATGGCGTTTAGTAGGAGAAAAAAATGTCACGCATAAGGGATAACCATCAGGATTTGCCGTTAGCTCCTAAAAACAGCCATTTTCAACGTCATATTAATTTATGATCTTGAATAAGTTTATTCCGATTAATTACATGTTTTCTGCTAAGCTAAGCTAGCTAAGGTTACACAAATGCAATATTTTGAACAACGTTACGTGATTGTGTTCGAATGAAACCGGTAAACAATCGACTATGTGTAGAAGACAGAAAGTTCCAGAATGTAATGCAGCGTTGCACCATTGAATCGCACCCAGTTCAGTTTGGCTTCGTAGCGATTGGAGGCATTAGCATGAAATTTGAGGCCTCAGAAACGAGCTGTTGCAGCAGACAGTTAAAAAAAACGAGAGGCACAATTTACACACACACACACAAAAAAAAAATTCTAAGTAAATCTTTGAAAATAATCTAAAGCTTCTGTGCAGCTCAAACAGTATGTGATTGGTTGATTCCCCAACTGTTTTTTCATGAGAACATCTCATGGAATTACACTTCAGTGAAGACTCCCTCTCCCATGAGCCTTTGCAATGAAACACCCATTGGCGCTGGATCAGGTTGTGTCATCGGTTCTTTGCTAAATAGACATACCTAAAAGCTGAAACTGAATCTGATCGCTCACTTAAGGAGTATTTCCACTGGAATCTTTTCAGAATTAGAACGCTAGGGTTCCTGGATACGTTCCTGTTCTACACAACTTCCACACTACAGGAACCATCGCCGATGTAGAAAATTCCAGAACAGTGCGATAAGTCGCTGCTCGTGCTTCTCCTCTGTTGCAGGAATTTGAACGTTCTCATCGTTATTAGTTTAAAGTGTAGCATTAAAATGAGAATATCCCATTTTCCCAGCACTACATGGTTCCCTCTGGGCCGGCAAGCCGGATTCAACTCAACCCATGTTCCGGATCAAGTCAGAATTCCAGGCAACAACCGGAAGGATAGCCAGAACCAAATAATCCCCGCCCATTTGACCTGTCATTTTCGAGTAGCAAATCAAAAAACAGAGCGAAAATGACGAGTCAGGATACACTCACGTAGTTTCGGTACAAATGGTGCTTGAGAGTTGGTCTTTCCGCTGTTCCAACTGAAATCGTGTGCTATATTCAGATATTGCTGTAGAACCTGTGGTTGAACTATGACGTGTTCAACGTGAGACGTTGTAGTCTCGATGGTTCTCCAGGAAGGGAACCACAGCTCTGATCTTGGGGGTCGTTTTTGTTTTTTTTGTTTTTTTTAAAAATGGACTCCGTCATTTTTTTGTAGCAAATCAAATAACCACAGAAAATGATGTGGGGGATTTGTAAATGGTGCTTGCAACTGATCTGTCTCAATTTTAACAGGAAGTGTTCCAAATCTGGTCCAGTTCTGTCATCCTGTTCCTACCTGATCTGAATTGAACCCTTAACACAGCCTGAGAAACCTGCTGCCTCGTCAGCTTTACGCACCTCCGCGTTAGTGGTTAAAGGAGCAGTTTGTAGTTTTCAGAGTCGTCTTTTATCTGCGAGGTTAACCGCATTTGCAGTGAAAGCATCGACAAGCCTCTCTATCCCCTCCCCTGCCCCACCGTGTTGTGTTTTAAGCTGAGTTTCGGGTTTGGGGTGGAGCCTATTTCAGGGCCAGAAAAAAAACCTCTTAAATAAAACGAATAAACCAGTGAGATTAGTTGCATGGCAACATTGCAAAATGCAGTTTAAGGTTTAACTAAAGTTTCAATTTTGTTCTTGTAAAGGTCTAGAAAAATTACAAACTGCACCTTTAATCTAAACTCCGTGCCATATATAAGCTTTTCCGTCCATCATACCCCTTTATGTTGATGAACTCATTCTTTCCATCCTTCTGTTTTATGTTTGTTTTTCACGTTTGTCTTCTGGCACACGCTGCATTCGATGTGAGCGCAAGAAAAAAGAAAACATGCTCGCTCACCGAAAATCCTCGGGTCATCGTCCTGTCTGCTCCATGATTGGACTCCTGTAGCGGAGACGCTTTCTGTGTCGAACCCCGAGCGGTGTGAGAAGAAGCCGTTCGGTCTGGATGGATCCGGACGGTCCGGGGTCGTAATCTGTTAAACGTGTGTGTTTAGACCTCCGTGCACTCACTCACTCGCTTCAACTTGAATCAGCTGCATCCTTCGGCTCTGCCACCAGGGGGCACTACTGTCTTAAATGTGAACACTTCAATTTGTGGATATTTGCACAGGTACTTAATTTATTTTCTAGGATAATTATCTTGGGAAGAAAAAAAAAAAAAAAGAAGAAAATACATGATTTATATCAGTCAGACCCTGACTGCATATAAATATGAAGATAATGATAACGATGATATTAATATGACTATAGTATTTATCTTAGACCTCCAGGTTAATTTCTAGCTAGTGCAGAAATCCTCTGCTAGCTCTCCAGAACCTTATGTGTGTGGTGAAGATAAAAAGTAACCTGCAGTCCTGCATGACACAGAGAGACAAAGAGAGAATGAGAGAGGGGGAAAAGGAAAATCGGAGATTGGAAAGTCCTTAAAAATTGAGAATGAGAGAACACGTATGTGTCTGCGTAATAGGGTTTGCAGGTGTGTGTATGAGTGTGTGTGTGTGTGTGTGCGTGCATGCGTCTGTGTGTGCATGTGTGCGAGCATGAACAACCAGAAAGAGAGCTGTGTGTGTGTGTGTGTGTGTGTGTGTGTGTGTGTGTGTGTGTGGGCGTGAATGTGAGTGTGTGTGCTGAGATGGCATGGCATTTCTCATAAAGCATTATTCTAATATGCAATATGACAGGAGAACTGATAAGAAATGGAGATGGATAAAAAGAAGAGATTAAGACAGTTTGCAATGATATTGTGGTTTGTTTGGTTTTTTTTTTTTCGTTCCCCAGAAGTCTGTGCGCCTCTGGCCAAAATGAGAGAAATGGAAACTAAAAAGATCTGGAGAGAAATAAAACTTCACTGATGTTGAGATCCTTGTGCGTCTGAGTTTGCATTTATTATCAGGCTGACCGTGGGATTAGAGAGCAAGCAACACTTAGAAACAATACATTTTATTCATGTATTAATCTTCAGTAATCTTGATCATGCTTTCCATGGCCAAATGTTAAATAAACAATGTTAAATGATCACTCCTTCCATGTCCAAATGTTAAATAAACATCTTCTAGAAAGCCATACTATATCAGTGATGGCTCCTTTTTTTTTTATCTTTCTGCTGTATAAATCCCCGTGAATGCACTGTTACTATAGAAACGCTCACGTATTAGAATGATCTAAATCTGTGATTTGCAGCTGCACTACTGTCAGAGCACAAAATCAGAACGGAGAATTCAGCAGTATTGTGCTATATGTATGTACAGTCGTCTCCAAAAGTATTGGAGCAGCAAGGCCACTTTTTTTGTTTTTGCGATACACTGAAGACATTTGGTTTTAAGATCAAACGATGACTATGGGACACTACCAAATGATGAAATGATCAGATTTAATCAGGTATGTAACACTTATGTTCAATGTTGTAGTCAGTTCCTACTTATCGTTCCAAAAAACACTATTATAACTGAGACCATTATCCAAAATGTCTCGTGAATATCCTTTGCTTCTTAAGGCTAGTTTTGGCAGGTTAGTTTAGGCCAGTTCTGGTACTGATCCTGAGACTTCCTGTTGTGAGCATGGAAAATCACAAAATAGCTCAAAAGCCATGGATGGCCTTTAGAACTGATATTAAGGACAAGACAGACAAGTATGTTTCATGGGGTAGACTTTTATTGATTCACAATTTGACTGATTGGCTTTTAACAACCAAAGTTCAAATTGAGGCAAAACTGAGACGCTAGGCGGTTTGCACCAGCGCCAGGAATCTGATCCCAAGATGACACCAGCCATACAGTGGACACAAACCAGATGTCAAAAAAGAAAGTAGGGGGTAAAGAAGAACAAAAGGAGAAAAGGACGGAGTCAAGCAGTCTCTCATAGTGCAGTAGAACACGCCATGTGCTGCCCGAATGATGTATTGGTGTAAAAAAGAAAGGAAAATGAAAGGAAACAGGAGTTTGCCTCTTTACTTCTGGGCGGGGATCATGCTGTCAATGGCCTCGCCTTTCTCCAGCTTCTTCTCCATCTCAATCATAAGCTTGACACCATCCACGACACACTGCACCTGCTCTACCTCAGAAGAGCCAAGACGGTCAGCATTGGAGATGTCGTACACTCCACCCACGGAGGCAGTGTCGACGCCACCTGATGAGGAAAGGCAATAGAAATGTTTATTTTCAGTAAATCAAGGCAAGTGGGAAATTGTGTAAATATAGGAACCTCAGCTAACCATTCTTTTAAGAAAGACGCTAGCTCCAGTATTATTCTTATATTGTCCAACATTGTAACATAATCATTTGGGTTCTGTGTTTATAAATATGGGTGCACATGCCTGTGCCACGCTTCTGCAGGCGCATTCTGGTCAGGACCTCCTCGAATTTGGGGTGCAGGCTGAGTTTGGGCAGTTTGACATGGACACCACCACGCAGGCCAGTGCCCAGGTTGGAGGGGCAAGTGAGGACGTAGCCCAGGTGCTCATTCCACATGAAGCCATGGTTGTGCTTCTTGAACACTTCCTCAATCTGGCATTGGAAAGAAAACAGCAAGAATGATCACAAGATGCATGAAGAATGTGACAAATTTTAAATATTAAGCCAGTTTGGAGTATACCATATGATGGTTGAAATGGGAAAAATGCTGGTATCAGTGCATTGAAATGGATATGTATGTGTGTGACACGTACTTTGTTCAAGCCAACACAGAAGCGCCTGAAGACCTCTTTCATGTTGCCACCCTTCTGCATGGAGATGACACGCAGGTGGTCCTCCTCGTTCACCCAGACCAGGAAGGTCTTATCATCATTGTGCCTGAAAGAGGGAAAAAATGGTGTACCAAATCTCTACTAAGAAGACTGGCTCAACATCATGTAATCATGTATACGCTACTATACCCTGTACCCTGAACCACATAATCATGTACCCTACAACCTATACCCTATACCTACACATTTCTGCCACTCACCAGATGCCTCTGGCATCAGGCCAGTCACGGGCCATACCAGCAGCCAGCAGCAGGGGGGACACAGGCTTGTCAAACAGGAAGTGGTCAGCGATCAGCTGCTCCTGCTCAGCATCAGTCATGGACTTCAGAGGGTAGTACTTGCCCTTGAACTCGCCTTCCAGGCTGTTCAGAGCTGGGGAAAAGATATTACTATTATTCATTGATTTTATACATATTGATGTATATATAACAATTACAGTGGAAGGTATTTATGAAATACTTACTCTAATGCTGAATGTAAGAGCATAATTGTTTTGTGCTTCCATTTCAATAAGGAGTTATGATATAACCATGCCTTTAGTGGCCACTTCATAGTTAACATACTCTAAATTCCCATCTCTGTCTTACTCTGTTATTCAACAGAGGGGTGGGGGGAGATGTGGGTTGAATTGGCTTTGTCTCTCACTAAAGCAGAAGCCTCCCAGAACTCTAACCCAAGTTCTCAGAGTTCTCCCCACTTTTAACAATTCTACAATCACTCTTCGTGCCATTTTGTTGAGGGTGTGGTCTGCACTCAAACATTTGTCATTTAGGGCCCTATGATGAAGGGTGATTGTGTTCGTGCTTGCATTGGAGGCTCACCTTCAACAGACAGCTTCTCCACAGCTCTGCGCTCAGCACGGCTGTTGTGGGGGGGCAGAGCGTATCCCTTGATGCTGCGTCCGGTACGGACTCTGCTACTCATGACGTAGTTGGGGTCCAGGTCATCACCACCCTGTGTAGAGCCAAAGTTGGTCTTTATTTAGACATGTATATGTGTGTACCAGTCTAATATGTTCTGCATCAAGGTTGTTTTACATTGGCAAGCACAGGTGCACAGCAGATCCCTGACCACTGATACTGAAGTCTGATGACTTGTTTTGAATAACTGGGTTGAGCTTTACCAGTGCACCGTTACTTGGCTAGTTCATGTGGACCACTACTGGTTTCATAACTCCTAACTCTAGAACCCTAAAAGATTCCTAGGTTTATCCCTCCTGGGCTTACCTTCAGATTTTCGAAGTTCAGGTCAGTCTTGTGCTTGTCAGTGGGCTTGTATCCACCATGGCGGTCGCAGATAACTGGGTCCAAGAGATCCTTGAACACCTCATAGGTTTCCTCATCACCAGCAACACAACCGACAGTCATGATGAAGGGGTGGCCTGGAAGAAGTTATGAACCAGTCAAAGCACAGATATGACGAGGGCAATGCCTAGCACTCTGGTAATAGAAGGCCAATGGAATCTAAGGGCCACTCTGTTTAAAATGTTTTTACAATTATGGATTTACTGTATATACTGATGGGCCTGTTGAACACTAATGCACTGACAACCAAATGGAAAAGTTTGAACAAGTTAACATTGTTGGCTTGCTAGCCTATTCAGAGGTCTCAGGTTCACTGGAAGTGAATATGTGTTACAAAGCCTTACTCACCAGGGTTGTCCACACCGGTCTGGATGACGTCATCCAAAGTGTAGCCAGTGGGGGTCTGCTTGTCCCTCAGCTTAGCATATATCTCCTTGGTCAGTGCCTTGGCCATGTGATTGTTGTGCTGGGTAAGGTCAGGATATTCCTCGTCATCTTTGAAGTTAAGCTTGAAGTTGTTGTGGGTGTTTCCGAAAGGCATGATTGCGATTCTGACACTGTAGGAGGAGATTAAAATGTAAGAAGAAGTAATGTCGTCATTCTCAGATTACCAGTTTTCAGAAATTGTCTTCAAAGTTTAGAATTAAACACAACTTTCTTTAGACCTGTGTTTTTACCTTACTCCCCAGTAATTTAGGATTCATCTTATGTAATGTCTTGGCTTGGCTAAAATTATTTTTTACACTATACACTATTGCACTATATTTGTGACGTTTTGGCATCTTAAAGTACTGAATACCATTTTTGTCATTTAGTACTAACTCAGAACCAATTGGACTTCGTTAGAGACTGTCACAGGATATGGCTGGAGTTACACCAGTCAAGCAGTACATATATTCTGACAGCTGTGAATTTTACACAGGTCTGAAGTCCTTTGGTATTCTGTTGACCCTAGTAACCTGCAGGACGTTCACTTCTCAGCTGTCATATTATATGTCTGATATGGCTGGGAAAGGGGGGTCATTCTAGGGTCTATATGTAGACGCATTTATTTTGGTGATCGGACCCCCTTTCACTTGGCCTCACATTACCTTCAGTCATGCCAATGATTAATTTTCTTTTCCATGTCACTCACAAATATATGCTCTCTTTTGCCTTTCACTTGTCGATGTGCACATATTCATAGTGTACTTATTAAAATGTCTGACAAAAATTAGCAATGCTACATATTGCATCCTTGCAGATTTTGGCAGTAGTCAAGTCAAAACTTAAGCCAAGAAGGATATAACACCTTATCTGTACCCTGCTGGGATTTAGATGATAGAGCTCCTTTCAGTTTCCTTGAGAACCAAAGAGTCTATACATTTCTCTGCCAAGATTCTTACATGACTATAAATAACAGAAAAGCATATAGTTAGTCTGTTTCTTTTCAGAGTTCATTAATTTAATCTGCAACACTATGATTAAATCAATCCAAAACTTCCAATTATGAGACTAGCTTTTCTTCTTAAGCTGTTCTTGGACCTCTAGACCCGTGGTCATCAAACTTGCTCCTTGGCATCTAGGTTCGTGCAGAATTTGAACACACCTGATCCAGCTAATTAGTGGATTTATGATCTGGACAAGCAAAGTGATCTCTTCTGGAAGGTATAAATCCAAGAGCAGGGCTTGTGACCACTGCTCCTAACCATTGCATCCAGCCATTTTAAAAAGCAAAGTGACACCAGTGTCACAATCCTATCTGATATGACCAGCACATGATCACAGACTAAAAATAGCTGAAGCAAGAGATCTGTCCCAATTGGAGGCAAGTCCCTTAGGTCTATATTTATCATCCTGCTCCTGATCATTTTTGGCATTTATGGGCAAATGAAATATACTATGAAGACAGCAGAAATCTGATTACATGTCAGCACACTTCATGAATACACATGCATTTGTTCATGCCGTCATGTCAAACCTCAGCTCATCAGATTTGCTATGACCAAACAACTGTTAAGCAGAAAAGTCAGTAAATGTACCAGCTGTACCAATTTATACAAAACCTAACCGCCCTTTGCAAGGATGTCTAAATCATCTGTAATCAAACATGTTTGCAGCGCATTCTTCTAAAATTTAATGAAAAAATGCAACCAATAATAAAATAGATTAATCATATTTGCTCTGTGCATTCACATGTTAAGCATGATATCTGCTAATATTTTATTCTAACATTGGGAGAATTATATGAAAAAGATACACTTTAGGTCACTCCTGTGCCTCCAACCATTGACTAATCTTGGGGTCCCACAAGTACCCATCTTAGGTCACCTCTTTTCCCCAGAGTCAGCAACACAATCTGTTCTGCTTATCAGAATGCAGGTGTTATATGAAATCTTTTTCTATTTCGTTACCTGCGCACGAGACAACAAAACAGTCCTTGGGATCAGTTCCTGTTCACCAAAGCCGAAATAGGGGTCACCCAGCAGAGAAGGGTTCTGTTGAGCTTTATATACCACTAACCCCAACGTTCCATTTTAGAACGTGATTGTCTGTGATTGGACAGGGCATGTCCCTGATGCCCAGTTTAGCTTACGAAACGGGTCCTGCATTTACATTTCCGTCATCTGAGATGAGGTGGCAGCTGTGGCCTGCCCCTCTCTTGCAGAACTCCTCCTCCACCCCATATATAGGTTTCCATATAAGCCTGGAGGACTGAAGGCAGGGGAGGGTTACAAAAGCTAAAACGGCTGAGTGAGAGTTTTGCCACGCGTACCAGGGAAAGCAACAGCAGCATTCATGCCAAGCAAAGACCTTGAAAAAGTATTAACTGCAACACTGGGCTTAGCACATGATTTAAACAGAGTTGACCAGATTTCACCTGTGGGAATAAATGTGAATTATCTTCTCTTTGGAATGTTCATATATTCAAGTTAAATTAAATTGTTTCATAGTGTAGTGTATTTTTATTTTATTGTATATTAATATATCAAACATAGAGCATTATGTAAAAAAAAAATACAATATTTCTCAATATGCATAGCTACAATGTAGGATTGCGAAGCTTTGCTAACAAGTGTGAGTGTGTGTGCTGTACTTTGAGGAGGAGGAGGAGGAGTATGTATTACACTTGATTTATATTGCACAGGCATATGGTTATAAATCTCTGTGCTCAGCTGTCCAAGGGAACCCTAAGGCTGAAAGCTGATGTAGCAGATTCTAGTGAAATCTGAGAAAAATAATTTCTATTTCCTAGTGGTCAAAAAATCTAACATCAAGTCCAAAGGGCTTCAAAGAAGTTTAAAAAAAAACCTTATATGTATTTTTTTATTTTAAAACAAATGGCAGCTAGCTAAATAATCAGCTCTGATGCCACTTTTTTTTTTTTAAGGTTCTCTCATGTTGCTAACATTTTTATTAAGAGGCTAAAAAAAAAGTGAAACATTTTAAAAATAAATAAATTAGAAAGAAGGAAGCTAGGGAAGAATGCTTGGTTGCCTACCTGACTATGTTATTAGTATTATTGCTATTATCTGCTAGCAAGGATATACAGTATTATCTAATAGACTGTATACATCACAATGGAGTTTCCCCCCTTTTCACTTTTGCACTATTTCATATTTAAAATTGTTTTTACATAGAAAGGGATGGCCTGGTTCAACTCAACTATGTAGTGCTACATAATGAACAGGATATTAGAGGAACATTTACTTTTGCTTGCTTCAAAGATGGCCACTTCGAGTAAGTGGGAGAGAGATGGACTGGAGGGTAGGGATGCATTTGCGTCAGTCTGCCAGGCTAAGAGATGGTCAGCTGACAGTGGGGCAGCTGCCCTGGCAGCCTCCAACATGTACTAAATCAACACAGCTGTTAATATGTATCTCTCACTCTTACTCATAAAGCTTCTGATTCCTTTTTATCTCAGAAGGAATTCATTTCATCAGATGTGGAAATGCTTAGTAGGGGTCAGGTTCATGAGCTTGCTTGTTCAGATCACACACAGGTGTGTGTATATGTATGCAGCTTAGGTGTGAGTGAGTGATGATTTCTCACACAAATCCTAGTATTGGAGGGTTTTTTTTCCCATGCCCTAACCCCCACTGTTCAGGAATATGTACGTTATCACACATGTCCAATTAAAAAATAATCAGAATTAGGCTTAACATGCAGCAGTAAAAGCTGCACCACTCAACTCTATGCTAATAACTCTGGCCAGCTATTCCGCTGAGGTTGGACTTGTATTGAACGGCTCGTACTTTGTTCTGAACATAAAAAATTTACTTCAATCATTTAAAAATAGTGAATAAACATTATTACAAAATTTTTTATTTTAAATATGAATCTTGTTGGGTTACTGGCTAATGCTAGATCGGTAGCTTGCTAGTGAGATTGAGTGAGCTAGCTATGTAATTCATCTACAGGGTACTTGAAATATTATGAAAAAATGTTAAATAAAACTGTTAACTTTAAATTCATCTATTATTTCCTCAAAGACATGTTTGAGCAGGCTTAATGGACTTGATTGTGATAACGCGCAATATCTCTCAATCAGATTACAAATCTAAAATAAAGGCGAAAATATCATGCCAATACGAATACAATTTTAATGCAAACAAATGTGATGGATGATTATTTTGCTAATCTGTTAAATGTAGGAATAATCGCTGTGTAATCCTTTGACCGCTAATTATTTTTATAGAGTTCGCGTCATGACGTCACGACGCACAACGTCCAACATGGCGATTCAGATCGTTTGATCAGAGTCGACTCTCTTAGCTCTCAGACGGCTCATTGCCATTTTGCCAACCAAACAAAAAGGAAGTTGTTAGTCGTTCCCTTTTAAATTGTTTAAGTTTTTAATGTAAAACTATAACGGTGGTATATTTGCATTATATTCCGAACACCATGATTATTCCTGCATTAATGTTAATCTTTAATGTTGGATCTACATCCGTATTCCGCGCCAAGCAACCTGTGTATTAATGGATTTCTCTGCATGTCTTTCACTCACTGTTGCACAGTATGTGATTCCTGGGATTAGAGAATTGTGAACCTTTTTTTTATTTATTTAAAAACAAAAGAGCCGATTCCCAACGTTTCTCTAAAAGAGTCGGTTCGAAGAATCGGCTCATGACGCTCGTGCACGGTCACAAGCAGTTGCTCCGTCTCTCAAATACACAGCTGTTCGCTGCTCGTCCAGAAACAGCCTGTGTACTAAATTAATCACGCCAGTGTCCAACCTTTAACCTCTCACTCTCTCCTTCCTCACACACGTACACATACGGCCTCTTTCCCGATTTACTCAAACACTTTTAATGTGCTTGTGGAGCTCAGCTAGCTAGTTTCTGTATGCTAACATTGCTAATCTGCTGTTTCAGCATGCTAGCACTGCTAATATATTCATTATTGTTAAGTTCCTCAGGTTAACACTATTTTATAACTCACAACTAGGTAAGTGAGTTATAAAAATACTGATAATTTGATATTTACAGCAGTCCTACTGACAGCCTGTACACAAAATGGACAAAACTTATCAATTTTTTCCTTCTCAAACACACTCGAATCAATTTATCATCAATTTTTAGAGCTGTAATGAGCACAGGAACTAATTCCATGTCTTTATGACCAACAAAAATAATACATCATTTTAATCCAACTTCATGAATTTATATTTTACATCTGAATGTCTAGGCGTTGTGGCGTGACAGCATCTGGTCTGTGTGTGTTATGTAACGCTAGCTAGCTTTCTGTCTCTCCCTGAATTAGAGACTGTATTAACAGCACTGTTGCTCCTGCCAATTTATGTGCTAGGACACTTACACAACTCAGGAAAAGGGAGACAGAGGCAAAGCAAGAGGGAAATACAAAATAACGGATTACATTTTTTGAACGTTATGAATTTCTCTATATTCCTACAGCCTTATGCTTCAGCAACCCAGTGTTCCCAGGCTGTATTTATTATTCTAGTGTTATATTTCAGGACTGACTCCCAGGTCTCGGAGTCTCATCTACATGCTATCTCAACTGAATCTGCAGTCCAAATCATGATCACGAGTGAAAAAAATAAACCCTGCTGCTGTGTTATATAATAATGTCCGTTTTAATTATTTTGCAGCATCTTCATGATGGTGTGTGAATGTGAAAATGGTGCTAACACGTGTACCATCAATAAACATGGAAACATGCATGTCTAAAGACTAAGAGTTGATGGTGACTGGCGAATACTTCAGACAGGAACTGAACACACACACACGCACAGTTTTACAAGGAGGAAGTGGAAAGGAGGCATCTAGATCACGTGTGTGGGTGTGAGCGTGCAAGAGAACATGGTGCGAGTAATGTGAGAGTGGAGAGCTCTCCAACTACAAATGCTAATAATACCCATGGCCTTTGGAAGAGCAGACATCGTCAGTGTAAATGCCTAATACGATTTGCAGCTTCTGAGCGTTGCTCTGGGATTCTCCTGTACTGTAGTGTGTAGCTATGGAGTTGTGTGTGTGTGTATGTGTGTGTGAGGATAAGAGAGATCAGCCTAACAGCACTATGGAACATGCCGGTAGTGGCGTGAAATGCTGATACACTGTAGCTGGTCCTCGAATCCACTGTACACTGAAGCAAAATGCCTTTTTTTTAGGCATACAGTAAGATTTTGGATTCGACGCAGCAAAATGTGAGCAAGGTAAACTATTTTACAGCATGTCCACCCTCTCTTGAAAATAATAAGACAAGATCATGCAGCTTGTTGCGTCTGAAACCGAAAGGCATGAACTCCTGACTGCTTGATTGTTACAAAGAGCTGACACTGGAGACTACTTCCGTAAAACTGGAAACTTCACGCACGTTTTTTCATCTGTAATGAGGAGCATCCGCTGAAAAAGTCCTCTGTTACTATAGCAACAATAACGTATAAGTACGAAGGCACTATAAACCTTGCATCCTTCTGACCAATCAGATTCAAGTGTTTTTAAAGGGTGTGGGTTTGTGTGTAATAGTGTGACACGGTGTGCAGTAAGAGTGAGTGTGTAACAATGTGAAGGGTTGTGTGTGTGTGTGTGTTTAGTGCAGTGGCCACCAACAGTTTTCCTGGAGATTTATCTTCCTGCACGTTTTTATCTCCACTTGAAATCTAACACACCTCTTTTAGTTGATCAAGATCTTCTTAAGCCAATGAGGTGGATGGTCAGATTATGGTTGGACCTAAAGTCTTCAGGTACGCAAATGTCCAGGAGCAGGGTTGGTGCACACTGGTCTAGTGTATACTGCTGGAGAAAACCTGCCTCCATCATCAGAAATATCAAAACAACAAAACAGCCTTCAGAATGCTTTAACACACCACTTAGGGGCAGCATTGTCCAGGAATGGGGAGGACAAGCCTGAAAGACATGAAGATGCTTCCTGTCAAGGCTCCAGGATCCCTACAGAGGTGGTTAAACTTTTTTGCAGTCTAGGACGCTTTCCAGTTTAAGAAAGAAAATCACCAATTGTTGTTAATCTTAACACAGAATTATTTATGTACGAGTGGCGAGTTCAAGTATTCGGTTTGCGTTAGATTTTGGTTGTCTGTTAAAACAATGTACATACAAAGTTTTATTTTCATCTCTTTAAAATGTAGCACTTTTTCCTGTAAGATTTCAGTTGAAATGAGAATGACACTGACTATTTATAATGTTATTATTGTGGTGAATGCTATATAAATGACATGTTTCCAGTTTTATTGTTTCAAATCGACAGACAAAAATTAAAGTGCAGCATGAGTGGGTGGTGAAGGAGACGTCCCCGAGTCCTAATCAGTGTGTGGACGTCCTCTCTCACTCAGGATACACCTGCTGGCCGCCGATCTGTCATTTCAGCTCCATGTAAATGATGTGGTTTCTCTCTTTCACTTCTCTCTGTGTGGAAGAACCACAAACTCTGTATGTTCATGCGTTAAAAAATGTCCATCTGTGTGAATAAATGATTCTAAAAGAGATCCTTTTAAATCAAACAAAACTGTGATACTGATTTTATATTGTGTATTCATGTGGGTTCATGGTGTGTTTACAGACTGATATATGAAATTGCACCTCATTAATATAAAGCATCGACATAAGAGCTCAGCTGTTCTTTCCACTCGTCTGATTGGCTGAGAGCAGATCCAGGCCCCGCCCCTGACGCTTTAT
>JAQQZR010000017.1:13895657-13922463 GCA_030068235.1 Notoglanidium macrostoma | reverse complement strand
GTCATTTGAGAGTTGTCTTGAGACCCCCATGTTGCTACTCTTCAGAGAATATTAAAAGAGGAGGGAAACTTACAATTTGTCTATGTGAGCTTTCCCAGCTGCTGTGATCATTGATATCTCAGGATGCACTGAGAAGCGGTTACACTAGTAAAAGTATGCCTCTTCACCTGACCACTAGCCTAAGGAATCCAGAGATAAGGCTGACCATCACACCCAGATACTCCTTAGGTGCCTCCATACACTAGATGTGAATTGTAGACCCTGGACTAAGATGGTCTAAGATGTCCTGTGGGATAGTGTAAAACAAAGTGTCAGCCACCTGAAAAGCCTCAGGGAGATATATGAGAGAGATTCATTTGGATTCCTTTGAAAATCTGTCAATGGTTACAAAATAGTTGTGAAGTTGTTTGCAAATGGTAGAAGTTCACTGCTGTGTGTGACAAATGCTTTTGTGGTATAAGTAATGGCATGTACCTTCCTGCTGGAAAAAATGTAGTAGTAATGTGTGTACTGCAGGAATTCACATAGTGAGTGATGTTGTGAGTCAGCTTTTGATGGTGCAGGTAAAACCCTGGTGTCTGCTGCTGTGTGACCCCATACTATTCTATCTCACATTTGTTGTGCAACATATACTTTACCTTCTGGAATGTTGGTAGGTTATAGCTATGTCTCCTGGTCTTCTTGAATCGTTTGGATCCCAGATGCTAGGGATATGATGCATGAATATGATGGAGCCCCAATCAAACTTGACCATTCCCTTATAATAAATTCTTGAAAGGACACCTACCTTTCCATTCTTGGAACCTGGGTGTAATAATAATGTAAAATTGCAATGGGAAAAGACCATGCCAAGGAGTCATCTCTTGGCTGCTTGAGTGTTTTTGAGGTTGTGATGATCCATCAGCACTAGAACCCCTCCAACCAATGTATCCACTCTTCCAAGGCCAGAATTGTCTGATAATTTCTGCAAATAATAACTTGCAGATAATAATTTGAACTTTGATTAGAAGGGACATGGAGAGAGAAGGATTAACTTGAAGTGTCTCTCAGTCCCATGTCTGAGACTTCAATGTGTACTATGAAAGGGATCATGGTACGTGAGAATTGGAGCTGAAGTATACCTTTTTTGAGCTCCTGAAAGGTCTGTGTAGTTTAGATTTGCCTCCTTTGAGGAACGATGTAAAAGGACCCTCAATGGACCTGAAGTTCCAAATGAAATGGTGATAGAAGTGAATAAGTGAATGAATGAACATCTTGAATCCTAGCAAATGACTTAATTGGTTGTTTGTGGTTATGGCCAGTCAACTGCTGCCACCTTGTGGCCTTTCATCTTGACACTTGACAATGCAACCTATGAAGAAATTAATACTTGTGTGTACAGGTGATTATTAAGCAAATGTGTCAGAACTTTTGAACATGCTGGACGTGTTCAGACAGGGTATCTGAGAATACCAAGATGTCTTCAGTGACCCTGCTTATTTAGCCTGTAATTTACAAATACACAACTAAAGACAAATCATCATCATCATCTTTCGGCTATTCCCGTTAGGGGTCGCCACAGCGGATCATCTCTTTCCACTTTTTCCTGTCCTCCGCATCTTTCTCTGTTATGCCACCTACCTGCATGTCCTCTCGCACCACATCCATAAATCTCCTCTTAGGCCTTCCTCTTTTCCTCTTGCCTGGCAGCTCCATCCCTAGTATCCTTCTCCCAATATATTCTGCATCCCTCCTCTGCACATGTCCAAACCAACGTAACCTCGCCTCTCTGACTTTGTCTCCAAACTGTTCAACCTGTGCTGACCCTCTAATATACTCATTCTTAATCCTGTCCATACTCGTCACACCTAGTGCAAATCTCAGCATCTTTAACTCTGCTACCTCCAGCTCTGCCTCCTGTATTTTGGTCAAGATGAGGACACAACCCCATGGCTGGTGGGTGTAGCAGCGCCCAATAAATGGACTTGGCTTCTTCCCGCTTTGTGCCACAGCGTGAGAAAGGAGAAGCTGCTGCAGAGAAATAAAACATCTCTAATGGCGGACTGGAAGCAGAAATACGATTCCGAGTGGCAGCTGACGGCTAACAGGGTTCTTTTACCAGACGACGTAGACTGGAAAACCGTGTACAAGAAGAAACCGCTCGAGAGAAATTTACTGAAGAACCCGTCACCTCACGGTACAGCAGTGATGTCACAAAACAGCATAGCGACTGTGTGAAATCTGCGTTACTGTGTTTACACTGTTCTATTACTTCGATTGCTTTTGAGGAATTTAATTATTCGGACTGTAAGCGACAGTATTTGTAGGTAATGACTGCAAACTTTTACAGTATGTTGTCATTGCTATCCTATTTGCTTGCTAAAAGTGATTAGATTGGTACATCGGTTCAGAATTCAGATTTCTAGAGTTCAGAATGGGTTCTTTCTGTTATGCGTTTGGTCCCCTAACTGAGTAGCTATTTTCATTATGTGTCCCATGTCTGCTTTGGTTGGGCGTTTCTGTGTGATTGTGCAATCGAGGCTTCAGGGATGGGCTGGTTTACATGAAGAAATGAGTGATCACTTTCCCACAATCCTCTTTTGGTCGACAGGTTTGACTCATGACACACCACCTCCCGAACACGAGGTCACAGGAGAACGTCCGCACCCTGACCTGCAACCGCAGTACAAACCGACGGGTAAAACGATTTGTTTTATGGTGAAACCTTCCTTTCAAGATGTACCATGTAATTGCTTGGATGCCGTATAGAAATATTACCTGTGTTCATGAGGACATCCTTCTTTTAGCTTCAGTTTGTCCATGATCTGTTTCACACTACTCGGAATTTCTTTCCAAATTAGCAAATGACAATGGTGTATAGTACATCTAGCCCACCGTAATCATACAATTGGATTGGTCAGGCAGTTAAAAACATAAATAAACATAAGCATAAAACAATATATCAAATGCTTAGTCGTTCTTTCCGGGCTCCTCATTCAGATTATTAACATGATCTGGGTGAAGTTCATGCTTGTGAGGTTGCCAGATATTTCTTCAGTGGAAGAATCTGATAGAGATTAATTTAATAAAATATTACAGCAATGTGTTTTGTTAGTTTGATGAGCTCTCCTGTTTTGCAGATGGTTTAAAATAAGCTGACTGAGCACTCGTCTGCTACGTTCATTTAATTCATAATTTTATCAATAAAAAAGTCAGCCCTTGAAGAGGTAATAATAGGCACGTTTTCCTTACTAATAACCTGCTTAATGTGTAATTTGAGTGATGGAAACATGTGAATTTCAAAAAAGCTCACAACTATTGCAAAAAAAGTTTATACGCTTGCATGAGAAGTCGACAAAACACGATTTCGCAAAATTAAAACAAGCCCATTTTTTTTGCATTTAAGTCACAATGATGTGGCGGCTGCAATAATAATCACCATGCCAACACTTATCAGGTTGTAATGATCCGTCACCATGTTTATTTGGAATGACTGTCGTGAGAGGAGAAAACCCAGCTTTAATCATTCAATAGAAACAAACAAACCAAAAAAATCGCTTCTATTTTGCGCAAACCCGTCTCTGCTTAATATGCGTCTTCTCCTCACATGTCCTTACTTTGGGGGCAGGGGAAACTTTTCATGGATTTTAAAAGAAAAAAGCTCAATACTATTAATGGATTTATGTCATTATACATTTAATACTGGCCTCATATTGCATTTTATAGTTTTTAGGGTTTATGGTCAAAACAAAATTCTACATGATATATATTGCTGTTACAGCAACCTGAGAAAAGAAAATTCATGGTCAGAATTGTGTGTGTGTGTGTGTGTGTGTGTGTGTATGTGTTTAACACAACTAAGCATATAGCCCTTAGACCTGCAGAAATTGTGATTCACTGTCAGTGAATTTCATATTAATTGTGCTATTAATGGTGTATCGTGTTCTGTTTCAGGTGATTTCTCAGGTTGGAGCACCAGCACAGAGATATTGCCTCTGGACACCAGCGGTATTGCCTCAGGTGTCATGCCAACCTACAGGTGGGAGCACTTCCCTGATCAGGAGGCAGTAACATGGATATCACATCCCGACAGATTAAAGATTCATGTGTTTGTGCCACTTTAACACAGACAAGCTACAAGAATACAAGCGTACAATGATAAATGTGTTGGCGTTAGAGCTCACGCAGTATTAAGTCACAGCATTGCACAATCTGCTATTGCTGCACACATTGCGTTGGAGTTTGTTCTGCTTCTCCAAACACTAATTCACTCTGGTTTATCGAGTTCATTTTGTTCTCAAGATTATTAATGAATTATTTCTAAAACTGCCCATTTAAAGATTAATATTGTTATAGAGTGGTCCTTCAGTCAGCGTGTAATTTGTTATACCTGCGCACACATACATATACATATATATGCGCACACACACACACACACGTGCACACATACTACATGTTTGCAGAAATCAACCAGTTCCTCTATTTTTCCAACCAGAATAGAATTATATTATTGCAGTTACACTTCCTTTCCTGTTGACTCATTTATTTCCTTGTGTGTGTGTGTGTGTGTGTGTGTGTGTGTGTGTGTGTGTGTGTGTACACACAGGTTTCCCATGTGTTTTCAGGCTATGGGGTTGGTGTGAGATACGTTCACTTCCTTCACAAAGTAAAAACCAGGTTCATGATCGAATTCTCCGGCACCATGGTTACCAGTAGCTCCGTTGTTGTCAAGGCAACCCAGTCCAGCCAGCCAGTATTAAATTATTGGCACCCGGATGGTTGTGTTACAGTTGTGACTGAATGAAATTGCTGATGCAACAGTGAGAGATGGCACGAATGCTACACCCCTGCCTTTTCTGTAGCGCTGTATTTACACAGGAGACTGAACGTTTCCTGCACAGGTTCAGCTCCAAAAACGGATCGCACACTAATAAACCAAAGCATTTCTTAATCAAGGATTAGCATTGTTGTTGTTAGTTTTGTTTTATGCCAATTTCTGCTCAGCCAAAGCACTTTCCTGAAGTTACCTGTGGTGGATGTTATACCTCGGTTCAGCCAGCAGGGGGAAACAAAGTTTTCCCATAATTATGGCTTTCTATCTCATAATTATGAGAGCTTATCTCATGTTTATGATTTTTTTCCATCTCATAATAATGAGATCTTATAATAATGACTATCATAGTTATGAAGAATTATGAAGAAAGTGTCTCATAATTATGACAAGTTCTCATAACAATGACTTACTATCTAGTTATAATGAGATTATTAAGCCATAATTTTGAGAAAATGTCATTATTATGAAATAGTCATAATCATGACAGTGTCTGTGGTGGGAATTTATCAGAGATCCACAAAACCGAGTTAGTCCTTTAAGAATCTAATTTAATCAGCAAAAAGTGCACAATCATACATTCAAGACAACAGAAAAGGAAAAAGAGAAAAAGGAAAAAAGAAGCCCCCCGCACTCAACAAGGTGCGGTTTATATAAGCCACAAACAAGTTTCAACCAGTTTGATGAGATTGTTATCCGCCCCGTCTGTTATCTATAAGAAGGAGAACAAGAAACCACTGTCCACTGTCCTTGAGTGTAGCCATCTCTCGTTCAGAGAAAAGGCAGAGAAAGGCACTTGATATAAAAGAAACCTACTGATCCAGTGTACAGACATTCAGAGCCATTAATTGTTCATAAGGGTAAAAACTCATAAGATCACACATTACACAGCAAGAAACACATTCATTTCCACTACATTTTCCTCCTTTTATCCTGAAGATAACTAACACACAAATTGATGTGTTCAACCTATGAGAAAAGAGTCACATCATAACATCTGCATTGATAATTTGACAATGATTCAACTCAACACTTCCTGAACGTGAGAGGAAAAATACTAAAGGCTGTTTTTGCATGGGAAAGAAAAAGAAAAATCTATATTATATGTACGTCATAGTAGTCAGAAAATAATACTATAACACAGGAGATACATGTACTCACTTAATCGTTAAAAAGAAATTGTCATCATCAGCATCGTTAAAGGGTGGGTTGTAGTCTTCATCCGGTGTCGGAGGCCAGTCAGGAAGATTATCTCGCTTCACACACATCAGCTGATATTTAGTCTCACCATTGATCATGTTCTTAACCATCCTCAAAATGCATTACTTTATTAATGAGAAAAAACATGTAAGAAAAAAAATAGGACAATGATTAACAGAGAGAGACAACTGGTTATAAGCCAAAATCCTCATTCACCGAACACACTATTCATCCAACTTAACCACGATGCGTCTACCTTTAGGTGGTGTGTGAATGGCTTGTCGCATAGGTTCAATTAAAGAGGACATGTTGGCATGATTGTCAGGAATATGTGTCTCGTCTTGACAGTTCTAGGTGCTAGGAGTGCAGCTCCTGCCCTCACGCACTCCTCTCACCTCACTGGAGCTCCGGGACACCTGGACTCGCGCAGGAAAACGTGGCCCTATCCACGATGTTCAGAGCGTTGTTTGTATAATGTCTGAAATGTTAGTGTGGTGATGAGTGATCTGTCTTTGGCTTCTCTAACAGCGCTCTGACACACGCTTATCTGTGTTAGTGATGCTGGCTGAAAGTGTAAAATGTTTTCCACAAGCCCATGCTATGGATGTCTATTGATGCTCGTGAGCGTTGGTCCTCGTAGAGGCCTGTTGAGTACAGCTGTGCTCCTGTTCTTTCAGTTCTTCCTCCTTCAGCTGCTCAGATGGCTCTGGAACGCTCCGGCAGTGGCTGGCGAGAACCCACATGGTTCTGCCGCTTGTCTTCACTCCTAGGAAGTGTACTTCCTGTTTAACAAACTGCAACTTTGCTAGGCTAGCCTTGTGGCCCTCTTTAACGAGGTATTGCAACAGTGCCACTGTATCATTTTCCCACTGCATTCGTCAGGCTGTGGGGGATTCTGATATTTTTTTACAGGAAAAATGCGCATACGCACTGGTGTGTTTGGGGTGCAATCTCAGACCCACTTCCCCACGTCTTTCCAGACCCGGTCAATGGGCTTGGCCAGAGAGACATGAGGCTTTGTGTGTACAACATCAAAGAACTCTCTTTGGCAACACCTAGGGTCCCTCTCCAAAGGGCTTCCCCAATTTCTTTCCCTCGCCTTAATGCGATTGTCGGGACATTCTGATCATTTCACCTGATAGGCGCAGTAATTTTTTGACCAATACGACGTTTTCAAAACCAGGCATTCTCTGCTTGAGGTGTGATTAAACCAAGCTATCTCGCCCCTGGTGTACATGTACAGTATAATGTAAATCCTCTTCTAACATGTATTCAATTCCCTGAGGTGAAGTTCTGTGATGAGCTGTTTGAACTAAGTGTAATATAATTTGCGTTAGTTGATTGGGGCAAAGCTTCCGTTCATACACATAGAGGGGCGACTCTGGGCTGTGTTTAACACAGTGAGGCTCACCAAGGCTTACAGTCAGGCCTTCGCTCGATGAAGTAAGTGCCAAATGCAATTTACACATGAGGTCTCTGCCGAACAAGTTAACTGGGCAGGAGGACGAGATTAGAAAGGAATGTGTTGTTTGCATGCCAGTTTCACTCGTACATGTGAGGTTTTCTGAAAATCTTTCTACTGTTGTATGCCCTAGGACACCTATGGTGCACATTATGGTGTTAATGCTGGTGTCGTTTTTAACACCCCCTGCTGTATAACTGAATGCGTTGCTCCCGAGTCAACTAGAAATTGCAACCTTTCTCCATTAATCATTAGAGGTATACATGGAAGTTTATTTAAGGAACGAGTGGAGCATGGGTGGGTTATCCTCTCTATCCCTGCATTCACAGTTCATATCAAAGTTACATTGTACATCAGGCCTTTGGCTCGTGTGTTCCTGTCTAATGTTGTCTCGTGTTTGTACATGGTGTTCGTGTTCCTGCTTATAATGAGCTACCTTCGGGGACTGGTGTGTGTGGTTTGTTACCTTCATCTGTTCTGTGTTTCACCATCCCCTGTATCTGCCCATCAGTCTGCCTTGGCGTAAGATCCCTCATGAGAACACTGCCTCTTCCTCCTCGTGCCCCTTGGGAATTTGTTCTTTGGAACATGGTTAGTGTGACAGCATGTACTGTAAATGACCTTTACCCATGATTTGTTCAATATAAACCACATGCATAGATTTATATACGACAAGGTTTCAGCTAATAAAACCACCTGCACACACACTCACTCGCTCCCTCTCACGCAGCAGAGTACAAGGCCACACACACACTCTCAGTTTCTCACACAGCAGAGCACACAAATGGAGAAGTACTTGCACAGACAGAAAACTTCGAGCAATATGTTTGCAAAAAATGAGTATTATAGGCAGTCCAACAGTAGTCAAAACAGATAATACTGTGTCAATGCACAGAGTAAACAAACACAGGACTATAACCTCAGGATGACTGAAAAGTGTCTAATCCAGGAGTTCACTCTTTTCCTATTTTCTGAACTTTTTTTTTGTTTTCAAATCTGTGGCCTTATATAAGAAATGTGGGGTTTTTTTCATTAAGGACAACATTGGCCAGAACAAGTTATCTTCTGAAAGATTTTGTGTAAAAGTTCAAAATGTTCAGTTTAATCTAGGCCTAGGGGCCACAATGTTCTTTAGGGCCAATAAAGCTCATTGATCAGATCACACTGACTGTGTTGACACATTTGTATAATCCCAAACCACAAACACGCGCGCGCTAAGGTGTCCTCCTTTTTGACATCCAAAATATGCTCACCTTATTAAAAACTCATAAGATCACATATTAAACAGCAAGAAACACATTAATTTCCACTACATTTCATAATAATGAGTCTTAATTATGAGATACGTTCTTATTATTCCACTTTATTCGTTTACGTTTTTTTTCAAGTGGCAGAAACAGGCTTCCATACTTTGAGGTAAAGTTTAGGTAAAGGTAAATGTTTAAGCTAACTACATAAACCTCATCCAGTCCCTGGCTGCGTCCTGAACAGCCTACTCCGTGCTTTGTGCGGATTGGGACACAGCCCCGAGGCTGGTGGGTGTGGCAGCGCCTGATAAATGGCCTCGGCTTCTTCCTGCTTTGTGCCACAGCGTGAGAAAGGAGAAGCTGCAGAGAAATAAAACATCTCTAATGGCGGACTGGAAGCAGAAATGCGATTCCGAGTGGCAGCTGACGGCTAACGGGGTTCCTTTACCGGACGCCGTGGACTGGAAAACCGTGAACAAGAAGAAACCGCTCGAGAGAAATTTACTGAAGAACCCGTCGCCTCACGGTACGGAAGTGACGTCACAAAACAGCGTAGTGAAATCTGCGTTACTGTGTTTACACTGTTCTATTACTTCGATTGCTTTTGAGGAATTGAATTATTCGGACTGTAAGCCACGGTATTTGTAGGTAATGACTGCAGACCTTTACAGTATGTTATCATTGCTGTCCTGTTTGCGTGCTAAAAGTGATTCGATTGGTAATCAGAATTCAGATTTCTAGAGATCAGAATGGGTTCACATTTGGGCCCCGAACTGAATAGCTCTTTTCATTGTGACACAGTTTACGATTTAGAAAATCCGAATCACTGATAACTTATTATATACAGTTATAAACCTTTTTTTTTTTTTATATATATATAAAAGTTCAATTTCGAGTTTATACTTTGGACTTTTTGAAGATTTTATTTCAGCTAATCAGCATAATCTTCACAGCACAGTGACTTGCTTTTCTGTGACTAACGGCTCTCGTGCTGCTTTGGTTGGGCGTTTCTGTGTGATTGTGCAATCGAGGCTTCAGGGATGGGCTGGTTTACACAAAGAAATAAGTGTTCACTTTCCCACAATCCTCTTTTGGTCGACAGGTTTGACTCATGACACACCACCGCCCGAACGCGAGGTCACAGGAGAATATCCGCGCCCTGACCTGCCACCGCAGTACGAACCGACGGGTAAAACTGTTCAAAATTTATCATATAATTTACTTGGATGTAACACCGTATAGAAATATTACCTGTGTTCATGTTCTTTTATCTTCAGTTTGTCCATGATCTGTTTCACACTACTCAGAATTTCTTTCAAAATGAACAAATGACAATGGTGTATAGTACATCTAGCCCACCGTAATCATACAACTGGATTGGTCAGGCAGTTAAAAACATAAATGCAGAGCTTGTGATTTTATGCACCAAGTCAGTACATATTCATATCAAATGCTTAGTCGTTCTTTCCGGGCTCCTCATTCAGATTATTAACATGATCTGGGTGAAGTGAGGTTGCCAGATATTTCTTCAGTGGAAGAATCTGATAGAGATTAATTTAATAAAATATTACAGCAATGTTTTTTGATAGTTTGATGAGCTCCCCTGTTATGGAGACAGTTTAAAATGATAAGCTGACTGAGCACTCGTCTGCAATGTTAATTTAATTCATAATTTTATCAATAAAAAAAAAAGTCAGCCCTTGAGGTGGTAATAATAGGCAGGTTTTCCTTACTAATAACCTGCTTGATGTGTAATTTGAGTGATGGAAGCATGTGAAATTTAAAAAAGCTCACAAATATTGCAAAAAGGTTTATACGCTTGCATGAGGATTCGACAAAACGGTATTTCGCAAAATTAAAACAAGCCCATTTTTTTTGCATTTAAGTCACAATGATGTGGCGGCTGCAATAATAATCACCATGCCAACACTTATCAGGTTGTAATGATCCGTCACCATGTTTATTTGGAATGACTGTCGTGAGAGGAGAAAACCCAGCTTTAATCCCAGATCACTCAATAGAAACAAACAAACAACTTAAATCCATTAATAGTATTGAACTTTTTTTCTTTTTATGTCATTCTGCATTTAATATTGGCTTCATATGTTGTTTTAGGGTGTTTATGATCAAAACAAAAAAGCAATACATGATGTATTGCTGTTACAGTAACATGAGAAAAGAATGTGTGTGTGTGTGTGTGTGTGTGTGTGAGACAAACTAAGCATATAGCCCTTACACCTGCATAAATTGTGATCGCCAGTGAATTTCATATTAATTGTGCTATTAATCGTGTTCTGTTTCAGGTGATTTCTCAGGTTGGAGCACCAGCACAGAGAGGTTGCCTCTGGACACCAGCGGTATTCCCCCAGGTGTCGTGATCTGCCACATGCCAACCTACAGGTGGGAGCACTTCCCTGATCAGGAGGCAGTAACATGGATATCACATCCCGACAGATTAAAGATTCATGTGTTTGTGCCACTTTAACACAGACAAGCTACAAGAATACAAGCGTACAATGATAAATGTGTTGGCGTTAGAGCTCACGCAGTATTAAGTCACAGCATTGCACAATCTGCTATTGCTGCACACATTGCGTTGGAGTTTGTTCTGCTTCTCCAAACACTAATTCACTCTGGTTTATTGAGTTCATTTTGTTCTCAAGATTATTAATGAATTATTTCTAAAACTGCACATTTAAAGATTTATATTGTTATAGAGTGGTTCTGCAGTCAGTGTGTAATTTGTTATACCTTAGAAAAGTTTGTTATACCTCTGTATTATCTAATATGATTTGAGCAGAGGATGTGGTGTGGCTCGGGGCAGGGAAAAGCCTTTACAGTTACAAAAATCACTGAGCTGTTTAGTGAGGTCTATATTAATTCAAGCTGTACCAAGTAAATACATCAGAAGTGATGTAAACACCAATAAACAGGATATTACAGAAGTACTGATAATACTGTGTGATTTTGGATGATCTCCTGCCTGTAATGTTTGGTAGTTTGTATTGATATGGCCTTGGCATTTCCTCTCAGCTGGTTCTCCTTGGAGCAGCGAGTCGATCTGAAGGCTGAAGGACTGTGGGATGAACTACTTGACACGTTCCAGCCGGACATAGCAATCGAGGACTGGTACGTTATAAACACTTATTATAGCTGGTGAGAGATAAACACTTATTATCGGCACGTTAAGGTGTTCTTTGTGGTAATTTTGATGGTTGCTATCATACAGTTGAAATATTGTGAACTGTGTGTAGGTATGAGGAGAGTCAACTCCATGCCTCTATCTATAAGCTTCATGTGAAACTCTTAGCTGCTGATGGCCAAACAGTGATTAAAGAATACACATGCAGTCCCACAGAGGACCTGGAGATCTACTCCCACAACTGGAAACAGGTCTCTCTCTCTCTCTCTCACACACACACCCACACACACATACCCACACACACAAACAAACAAATATTGCATGCACACATACTACATGTTTGCAGAAATCAACCAGTTCCTCTATTTTTCCAACCAAAATAGAATTATATTATTGCAGTTACACTTCCTTTCCTGTGTGTATGTGTGTGTGTGTGTGTGTACACAGGTTTCCCATGTGTTTTCAGGCTATGGGCCTGGCGTGAGATACGTTAACTTCCTGCACAAAGTGAAAACCAAGTTCATGGTCGAATTCTTCGGCACCATGGTCACCGGTAGCTCCGTTGTCGTCAAGGCAACCAAGTCCAGCCCTTAACAATACGTGGCAGCCAGAGGTCTACTGTATAATTTCGTCTGTATGAAATTGCTGATGCCCTAGTGAGAGAGAATGCAAATGCTACACCCCTGCCTCTTCTATAGCACTGTATTAACACAGGAGGCTGAACATTTCCTGCACAGGTTCAGCTCCAAAAATGGATTGCACACTTGAATAAACCAAAGCATTTCTTAATCAAAGATTCTTTATCATTGTTTTTGTTTTATGACCATTTCTGCTCAGCCAAAGCACTTTTTTTATTTCCTGTAGTCGCCTGAGGTGGATGTTATACCTCGGTTTAGCCAGCAGAGGGAAGCAAATGCAACAAAATAAGCACAGGCGCGGCCTCGAGCCTTTTTTTTTTTAAGAAACTTTGGGATTGCAAGAATGACTTCATCACACCATCCTGTTCTTGATTATTTTCCTATAACAGTATGACATGAAGCATTTATTGCTTATGTGCGTGCTTTTCTTTTACTACCTCACAAAACAAGTCATTATTGTTTGAAATGCCAGAATAAACAGATTTGCGTTCTAGTGCACACATAAAAACAAGGGTATATACGTATCAGAAAAACAATGGTTTTCTTTTCTTTGTCACTCGAGTGGTACCATCAAGGGTGCATCCTTTATTTTATTTTGTTATTTTTTTAAAAATTACAGAATATAATAAAAGGTACGCACTATTCACATTTCTAGGTAGAGGATGCACACTAATGGTACAAATGATATAAACTTGATATTACCACCCACTCCAATAATGAGGGAAAATACTGTTTGGTACCTTTTATTGCTGAGATCGTTTGCTCTTCTTTCTGGAAAAAAGTGTGAAGGAATCTGAGTGACTGCGATAAATTCATAAGGAGCAAATACTATTTTATTTATTTGCATCACATCCGTGATTATATGACATTATGTCTGTCCAAAACCACCTACTGCACAGGCTACAAGACACTTTTTTTTTTGTTTTGGACATGGAATCTGAAGCTTGAAAAACACAAGGATCTGAAGTCTTGATCATGTCCTTTGATCCAGTCCCTTTATAACTGTTGACGTATGTTTTTATGAGTTGTTTGAGTAAAAATCTTCTCTATGCCAGATGTTTCCAGCCCTGGTCCTGCACCCTAACACATCCGAGTCCACTCATTGAATGAAGTTGTGTTAGAGCAGGAGGTTCTTCAGGACCAGGGATGGGAACCTGCGCACTGTATAATAACTGTATGCAATAGGATATTGCCCGGACTCGTGAAGGGTGCCAATAATTCTTGACTTGACTGTAAAATGTAACTTAAACTCCTTGTGGAGTGCTGAATGCAAATGAATCTGGGTGGTCAACAACCACTGGCTTGTGTCCAACCCGCCTCATCTGATTATAATGGACCGTTTGACGCACCGCTCCTCGTGTCGGGTAACGCAGTCGCGCGCGCGCCGCGGTGTGTCGTTTTCGGGGATGCTTTCTGAAGACAAGACACACGCACACATGCACAGAAGACAATAATCCAGGACAACATCTAAAAAGGTGCTGAAGCTGTTGGACTGGACTTTAGAAAAGAAAAAGGAGGAAGAAAAAAAGCATCTCACTCTGCTTTCTTACCAGTGATGCGCGTGCCATTGCAATAGATCCTGAGGTAAGGACTGACGGACGTGTTTACATTTTTTTTTAATTGCTTGTGTGTGTGTGTGTGTGTGTGTGTGTGTGTGTGTGTGTGTGTGTGTGTGTGTGTGTGTTGCTACCTCCACCGGTTTGTTAAAGTTGCATGCTTGACTAGGGGGGAAAACTTTCACGTGCGTTAATGCACGAGCCAAACCTCAGTTAAATTCACTTCAGCCTCGTGAGTTCGCCGTGCAACAGATGTTTTTCTTCATTCAAATAAAATGACTTTTTTGGCTTGTTTGTTTGTTATATGTTAATGAGCTTGTCTTCGTGCACAAAATGTGTTCAAGCGTCATTTATTCTAGTTAAAAATGATATGAAGCGGTACTGAGGATGAATGAACGAATTTGTGGAATGGTGATCTGTTTTAATGTCCAAGAAACGACTGAAATAGTTCATAGGTTTAAATCTTCTCCGTCATAATTAAATGATGACATGAATATTCATGAGCTGGTATCACGCACAAGGAATCCCTAAACGTCATTGTGTTGGATTAAAAATCATACCGGAAGACGAAGGAGTGAATAAAGTGACCAAAAATGTGTTCAATATAGCCTACTTTTGAGGTCAAAGAGATGACTAACATTTAAAGTTCAACAGCATCTTTAGCTACAGAACTATGAAGTAGCTATGAATATTTATGAATATGCTAATTTAACATGTCTTCTTTGACTTCCCGCCATCCACAAAAAACCCCTCACACAACTGCTAGTAAACTAGCTGGCGTTTGCCACAGGTCAACACGAGTAGGATTTCAGTAGCACAGTCTCGATTTACACCCTTGTTTTCTCAGTAATTTATTTAACAGCAGACGAAAAACATGACAAAATCCATAATGTTACCACAGAATTCACATTTTTGTCTGTTACTCACATTACAGCTAATTTAGCTAGCCTAACCATAGCGATACCTTACTAGCTAGTTTAGCACGCAGCTAACTCTTTCCATGGTCTTCCACTCACCTTTAAGCTAAACCCTTCAGCTGTATACAGAAGTAGAGAAAGTCTGAGTACCTGTGTTAACAAATTTAACCCGAAATTATAAATCTGCGTAATCAGATTCAACCCATTACACACAAAAGCTTGATATTTAAATATCATATTATCACGCTTAAGGTTGAGCACATTGAGGTAAAATTGCTAATCAGGCTAAATTAATGAACAGAAACTCTTATTAGCATGACATTAGCTGCAGAACCTGGTTTTATTCACTGCTCAGCATTGAGCTACTCCCATTTTTTCATTTATATTTAGTATATTGTTAAATTTCTGTGAGATGTAACATTTATGGAGTCTCCAGTGTGGGTCAGGGGGAAAACTGGAACTTTCCATCACGGAAAGTCTTGATGGGACCTCTGGGAATTATTTTCCTTTATTCACTTCAAGAGAGAGGGAAAGAAGCTTCTATAATGTGTGATAACAAAAACCGAACAGATTAACAAGTTTCAATGTTAAATGTAAACACATACAGATTAAAGAAATGTGGTTTTGTTATTAAAACTAAAAATGACTGTGGTATAAGAATAAAACATTTCAGAACTCAGGGTGGTAGTTGTTATTTCACTTCATCTGTCGTTGAATATTTTCCCGTACCGTCACTGCACTGAGTGATTTATTCCTTACTTCATTTGGAATCGGTATAATAATTATGAAGTTACGTCCAAGTGTTATGCATGAGGTCAAAGTCTCGGGTCAGTCCTGAGTGGAAATGATTAAACAGTAATTCACCTCATGCAGTCCGGCTGTCTTTCGAAATGGAAAAAAAGCACATATGGAATATTTTGTTGCAGCATCTAATATAGAATATTCTAGTATTTTTTAAACAACATTTCCGCGTACATTTGTACCATACGTCTGATTACCATGTATCAGACTGAGAGGAAAATGAAACTTTTGTGTCTTTCTTATGATCTAGGTAATGATCTAATTTCTTTCCTTTGTTTCTTTAGTTTTCCTTGGAGGCTAATGTTGCTAGCATGTTAAGAAATTGTACAGCTACTAATCTAGCTCTGTGTCAGTGGCGTTGAATCAGTGTCTTTCCTGATGTCTTTTCTGATGCAATACACATGGACACGATGATACCAGAGACCAAAAATTGGTCATTGAGGTTTAATCACTTTTTCCTTCAGTATAAGGTTTGGTATCAGGTATCAGGCATAGCCTATAATTAGGAAATGGGAAATATAAGTTTAAAGTGATTTTATAACATTTTCAGACCAGATGGTGTTACTGACCTCTTGAGGTGAGCGTGTGAGGATTTAGATGTGGAGTTTGCATGCTGTAAAATGGTAGGTATAAGCTACGTTAGCCTCATAGCTAACAAGTGAAAAAGTGAAGAAGGGGAATTGGAGTAAAGGGAACGTGGTGTATATTTTTAACATCATCTCTTAAACATAATCTAGGAAAACACATGTAGTATAATGATTGATTTACGCAGCTAGACTGCAGTGCACTCACACACACACACACACACACACACACGCACAGCTAATCCGGTCTCTGAGACTAAGCTATCAATGCAGATCTGTAACTTGCTGGACTGGAACTTAAAACTCAGCATGGGTTCTGTCCTAACAGATCTGTATAGACTGTAGGGGGGCACATGTATACCACACACACACACACACACACACACTTATATCAATGCATCACCTAAACCTCTTATCATTTACTAAAGCTAGCATAGCCAGTGAGCACTTTGCTAGCTTTATTAGATGGTAAGTGGCTTGGGTCTGAATGATGATGGTGTGTGGTTTTTAATGGACAGATGTTGGTTTAGTCCAGGCAATAAAAGGCTAGATATGTAGGGTGGGACGATGTAACAAGATGATATTAATATTGCAGTACATTAACATCGCTTTTCTGTGTATCATAAGGTGTCAGTTCTTTTACATCCATTTCATCCATTTCTCACTGGATGTTAACATATGTTATTGTGCCAGTTGTTTAATTTGACATTTATTGAACATTTTTTTTTTTGTCCTGGTTGTTTTTTTGTTTTTTTTTTAAATCTCTGAATCCTGATCTGCTTTAAAAGATGATGAACTGTTTTGTCAGTTAAAAGTCCATCAGCTATGCGATTTATACTGTATATAAAACAGGAATAAAATCATGACGCTACAGGTCAGTTAATATTCTGATCGCAGAGACTTTGGCCGTGACATGTGTTTGAGTAACTGCCGATCTCCTGGCATTTTCACGTTCAGCAGTTTTTACAGTTTATACAGAATGGTGTGTGAAACAAAACACATCCAATCGAGCAGCAGTTCTGTTCTGCGTGTGGAAACTGCTTAGCGAGGAAGCCTACATCGACTCAAACAAATCGCTCTTAACAACCGTGATAAGCAGAAAAGCATCTCAGAACACACAAATGTTGAACCGTGAGGACTACAACAGCAGAAGGACACATCATGTTCCACTCCTGTCAGCCAAAATCGGTCTAGGACTCACAGATGCAAGACCAAGGGAATAAAACTGCATGAAGTTCTACTTGGAACAGTTATTATGGTTAGAACGAAATTTTGTGTTGTGGAAATGATTTCAGTGCTTTTGTGCATGGGATGCTTAATAGAATTGGGAGAAACAAACGCTCATCCCTGGGTGTGTTTTGCATATTGATTTTTGGTGAGAGTTTTTCTATCAGCAGCAACCACAAGCAAGTCATCAGAAATGGCAGTTTGGGTTTTATTTTTTATCTCATGGACTTGCACTAGCGATGCGTATTTGACCCGTCTGAGGTGTCATTTGAGCAGATGAAAAAGGGCCATTGTACCTCAATGTTTAAGGTTCAGTGCTGGTGACTGGAAAGTTAGACCCTGTCAAATAATTCCACGTTTGACCAAAAGTCATCACTTGGAAACTCCGACAAGGAAAAAACGAAGAAAAATGCCCTTTCTACTTTAAATTCCTACTCAGGAAGTTAGGAAGGTGTCCTCAACATGGAGTTCAACATATGACATCATGTCAACATGGCTGCTCATACGACTAACAGGAAATGAAATGTCACTTTAAATGAGTTTGCTGTTTTGAGCAAATAAATTCATCATAAACTCCTGATTACTAATGTTAGTTGGATCGCAAAGCACATGCATTTATGGAGGCATCCATGTTTTTT
The DNA here is from genome assembly GCA_030068235.1 of Notoglanidium macrostoma. Lineage (NCBI taxonomy): Eukaryota > Metazoa > Chordata > Actinopteri > Siluriformes > Auchenoglanididae > Notoglanidium > Notoglanidium macrostoma. The sequence goes on along the minus strand of JAQQZR010000017.1, from coordinate 13,904,241 downwards.
CCCCCATTTTTTAGCTCAATGTCATCAAACCGCTGAGTTAAGTATAAAGTAACATACATTTATCATTAAAAGAACAATCCGTCCTGTGCAATAATCAGGTTTTTGAGGGAAAACCTATGGCTGTGATGTTGTTCACACTATTTCTTGTTACCAAATCTAGCTTGGAAATTAGCTAGCATCTGCTTGTAACTTGCTTTCGTAAAATCAGTAGCTTGGTTTTTCGGCAGTATATCAGATAAACGAGTAACAAGTGGCACACCAAACATGACGCAGCGATACTGTAAGGGCATGATATAATATATATAATATAATGAAGGTTTAAAAAAAAAAAAGATAGAATGCAGCGTTTGGCATCTAATAGGCCTCATTGTTTTTGCTAAGTTAGCTAGACAGATGAGCCATTTGACACTTTTGTCTTTCTTGAAGAAGTGTTTGTTGTATAATGTGTTCAGTTCTTTCTTTCTTTCTTTCTTTCTTTCTTTCTTTCTTTTTACAACATTTAATTTTATCCTCTGAAAAAAATGCAATTAATAAATAAAGTTGGAAAACAAATGTGACAAGTGTGTACAGTTCTCACGTTCCAGCACTCTTAGCGTGCTATGTAAGCACTAACAGCATCTGATCCGCTATTAGGCTCTGAGAATATTGCTTACCGTGTTTTTATTTGTTAAATACCTAATCCTGTTACATGTATTCCGTTACTTCTGCATGTGAAAGATGTCGCTATGAAGCGTAACCTTAAACATTAGCGACTCTCGCTGAAAGCGAAGCCGTTTGCATGCAGCCAAGTCGTGCCTGTTTATTGATTCCCCAATCCGGTTATGTCATTTACTGAGTTTTTCAGGTGTCGCCCTCTGATGAGCGGCATGCATAAAATATACATGTGCATCTGTCAGATGATTTGAGTTTGCCAATGAGTGTGTGCATGTATGGGTGTGTGTGTGAGAGAGAGAGAGTGTGTGGGGGGCAGCAGCTTCATTGACTTGCCGTAGTGTTGAATATTGCATAATGTCCGCGTTGTGGCGAAAGGCAGTTGAAGTTGAGACAGTGGCTCCTTCTAGAGTGACCGTATCGCCATGTTCAGGTGAAAGTGGCAGGTGTAACACACACCACGGGACCTGAGCTCTCTCCGTCTGACACCGCTCATGCGTGTGTCAGTGTGTGTGTGTGTGTGTGTGTGTGTGTGTGTCTGTCTGTGTGTGTCTGTGTGTGCATCCGAGCATTCATCTGCGTATTTCTCAATGTCTGATGACTTAATCAGTCTGTAACTCTGTGTGTGTGTTTGTGTGTGTGTGTGTGTGTGTGTGTGTGTGTGTGCATGACATTTATCCATGTAGGTCACACTGACTGTCAGGCTAACTGCATGTGTCATGTGTGTGTCTGTGTATGTGTGTATCTCCCTTCATTGTGTCTTTGTTTCATGCCACTCTCTCAGAGCGACAGAGAGAGAAAGACAGGGGAGAGATTACAGTGGGCCTCTTCACTTTTTCATTGTAAAGGCACAGAGTCTCCTTCACTGAGACTGACAGATACAGAAGCCACACCTCCTTCACTGAGACTGACAGGCAGAGAAGCCATGATCTCTTCACTAAGACTGACAGGCAGAGCAACCATGCCCTCTTTACTGAGACTGACAGACAATGAAGCCACGCCCTCCTCACTGCGACTGACAGGCAGAGAAGCCACGCCCTCTTCACTGAGACTAACAGGCAGAGAAGCCACGCCCTCTTCACTGAGACTGACAGACAATGAAGCCATGCCTCCTTCTCGAGACTTACAGGTAGAGAAGACATGCCCTCTTCACTGAGACTGACAGGCAGAGAAGCCACGCCCTCTTCACTGTGACTGACAGGCAGAGAAGCCACGCCCTCTTCACTGTGACTGACAGGCAGAGAAGCCACGCCCTCTTCACTGAGACAGAGATGCAGGGATCAGAGTTTTTAAAGTGTTTCAAGATTTCCCCTGTTGCTTATCTTACCGCACATTTCGGCAGGTTTCTGATCTCTAACACTCCTACTTGAACTCCTGAAGTGCGCGTTAGCTGGTGAATTGAAACACTTGTTGTTTTGGAGCGGGATAGAACACTGCAGTCCGACACCCCTGATCCCGAGCCAAGTGTGTCTGATGTTAGCCGGCTCCAATTATCCACACGCTTTAAGTAACAATAGCTCGATTTCCTGAAACGGCCTCATTAATCAGATTCGGTGGTGAAAAGTCTGCTCACTAACCTGAACATCACAACAGAACACAATCAGCCTGTCCTGTTTTAACACGTACGTACAGACAGACTGCTGAACACTGACCTGAGTTACCTGCTGTATGCTCTACATTCTTAACAGATTCAGTTATAGTTTGTTTTTAACCTCGTTACTGGGAGCTTCCCCGATGTTTGTCGGGTTGCAGGACTGCCACTCTGTAAAATCTTTGGTCTTGAATTTGACCTGACATGGAGTGAACATTTCCGTGGTGAAATCACAAACGCCGCATTCCAAATCTGAATTCTTTCCAAAATTTGATTTTTTCATTATAGAAGAAAAAAGAAATCTGTCCGTCAGTCATGAGTAAAGTGGAGTTACTGTTGCAGCCCTAAAGTTGATTATTTTCCAAATACAGCACATCCCTTAGTGTTTTGTTGCGCTTACACCAAACCAAAAAGTTATAGCAGCTACAAACAGTCGTTCCCTCACCAGGCTCTGTTTTTTTCTCTCTGTTGAAGTTAGTAAGACAAAAATAATTATGCAACGTGTAAACTCCTCTGTCCTGAAGATGTTCGAAAACTTGGAGTTGCAGATTTACCCCTGACTGTTACAAAGCGCTGACACTGGAGATTCCGTCCATAAATAAAGGAGACATATTATACCCTGTTCAAATATAATTCCCTGATGCTTTTAGTTTGCGATATTTTTATTGAAGTAATGCCTTGGTTCTTTTTCCTCATGTCATTTAGCAGGGTTTAAAAACCCCTTAGGATAAAATAGGGTGTGTACCTTTAGATTTAAATATGCAAATAGCTTTGTTCACTGTGGGTGTTGAATGTAGCCAATCAGAGCGAAGCTATTTACATATTTAAATTTAAAGGCGCGGTGCAAAATATTCTTACAGAAACCTTTCAATGATTCCACGTTTTTCTTTGTTAGATTACAGCATGTCAATAAAGCAGTTTAATTATTAGTGTTAGGTTATATGGAGGACAGCCTGTGATGTGCGGTGGCCCTGATGTCAGAGCTGCTGTTATGGAAAGTGAATCGGCTCCTTCTGACCAATCAGAGTTCAGAATTCAACAGAGATGTGATGTATATGCTCAGTGGTGGTCCTGTGGTGCATGAGGGGGGCTAATACATTGTGCAGAGCAACAAATGGGATAGAGATAATAATTGTACACCTACAAAGTGACCTACATGGTGTTGGGCCTAAAAGAAATATGCAGTCAAGCAGTGAAAAAGGAACGGAATAGAAAATATGAATGCTGTGTGAGTTTGGGTTAAAATGTTGGCTATAAAGTGTGAGAGAAAGAGATGAGGTGAGATTATAGAGCAGTGATACTGATAGCAGACGTGTGTGTGTGTGTGTGTGTGTGTGTGTGTGTGTGTGTGTGTGTGTGTCAGAGTGATGGCTGCTAACCAGAGACATCCAGGACACTGGGTTCTCAGGGCTCAGTTACAGCTGACTGTGTGTGTGTGTGTGTGTGTGTGTGTGTGTGTGTGTGTGTGTGTGTGTGTGTGTGTAAACCAGGGTATAATGATGATATAAACCCTCCTGATGCCCTGAGATGGTTATCAGACTTTATTAGTCTTCCCAGCTGAGTGCTGTTGATTGGTTAGAGATGTAGGACAGCTTAATGCTGATTGGTCAATAAGGCAGGTATAGAGCATTAATTGGTTAATTGGATTGATGTCACATAGGACTTCCTGCGGAATCCCAGCTCGTTTATAATGAAAACATTGGCTGAACATTCAAGATTCTCTCTTTTGTTCTCCAGAAATAAACACAAGAGGCACAAAAGGTGTTTGTCTGGAGTGGACTGACAAACTTTTATATATTTTTTTATTTTATTGAAGCTAATCTCTCAGAAACACAAGTCACCAGAGCTTTGTAGTAATGGATCTGGGCATTCTCAGGAGCACTTCTGTCCATCTTCCTTTCTTTCCGTCCATCACCTCCTTTCCTTCCTTCTCACCATTTTCATTATCGGATCTCCTTCTTTCTCTCCCTTCATCCCCGTAACCCTTTCTCTCTTTCCCCTCATGTAACCCTGCTCTCCAATACTCCAGGGTGTTTGTCGCACGCGTGCGGGTGTAATATTAACCTCTAAAAGGTGCTAACTCCCCCTAAGTTGTCAGAGCCTTGCGTGTAAACCAATCTGACCAATCACTTATAGCCGACACTGGAAGACAGAGGCAGTGTCACCGCGGTAACCTGAGATCTCACACACACACACACACACACACACACACACACAGGTACACAACAGACACATACATAACACTATACATTAACATATATCTGATCCGTTGTGCAATCCGGCAAGAAACCATTTTATGATGTCACTCTCTTGTGGGTGTGGCCTGTCCAGGTTTTTTTTTTTGGTTTTTTTTAAGAATTAAAACATAATTACGCAATGTATCGAAAATCTTTTAACAGAAACTAGCGCCAAACAAGAATGCCGTCTCATGTTCCCTGTTCAAAGTAACGTTTGAACAAATATTTAACACTTAACAAAGCCACCAGGGGGCAGGATTTTATATAAACAGTATATTAGGGGGTGTAATGGAATGCCATTATGTGTGTATATATCTGTAAGGAAAAAAATTCCTATTGGTGTTCATATTCGTTTCTGTAGCATGGTGTATGCTAAGTCAGAATAATGTACTGTCAGTATCAGTTCTTATACTTGCGACTATTTTGATATACTGTTTAGGTCAGTCATATGTGGTTTGCGACGTGGCCTAGATATCATTTTCACGCCACTGTAAATCTTGCTGTTAGTTGCTTGTTTGACTGACAGACGCGAATAAATCACGTCTTTTCCTTCTTTTTTCCGTCGCAATAACGGAAGGTAAACGCAGGAAGGAACTGGGGCGTTGGATTGGTCGCGGGAATTCAATCGTTTAGCTGAAGGAGGCGGGTTTTTGTAGAGCGAGTGAGTGTGTGTATTTTGTGTGTGTGTGTGTGTGTGTGTGTGTGTGTGTGTGTGTGTGCGTGTAGGTTATTTTTGTTGCAGGTGTAGGGTTGCAGAGAGTGCAGGTAACCATAGCACAGCTTGGAAAGTGAAACGTGACCCCACAGTGAGGCGCATGCTCCTCGTGTCAATCTCAACCGCACACACACACACACACACACACACACACACACACACACACACACATATTAAAGTTAGCTCATACATTCTTAATAGACATAAAGACTACTAATGTGACACTCCTGCATGGAGTTGCAGTAAATCTTGTGCGCTTGCGTCCAGCTTCTTCCAACTACAACAATCCCAGTTTGTTCATTTTCCAAGGCTGATGTGCACAGCCACCTTTTTTTCTGGATTTTGATTCATGTGAAATGTCAGGAGGAAGTGTCTGGCCATATCTTTGGGCTATATGATGATGATGATGATGTAATAAAGTCTGAACCTCAGTCAAGGCAACAACAGTGTAGGAAATTAAATAAATATTTTCAAAAATCTTTGCTTCTACTCCTGTCTGCATGATATAAATGTTATTATAATGGTATATCCGTATAATAACACTGATTAAACAGAACTCTTCCCACACACGTGACATGAAATCCATCAGAAAACATGTCAGCTAAGTGTAATTTCAAGACGATCCTTACTTATTGCAAAATCAGCCTAAAGGTCAAACGCACCCAGCTGAATTAGTTTAAACTAGGGGTCGGAAAACAGCGGCCCTCTGGACAAATCCAGCTCCGGATTATTTGTTCTGACAACAAAACATGAAACGGGGCTTTTTTTTAAATTACAGTGAAATCGCTGCCTTAGGCGATACACGTCCAAGACTTTCCAGAAATTGCTGAAGTGTGAACCAATAGCAGTGTGTTGGGGATGTGGTGGCTTCTGGGCTTTACTCTTTATGGCTTTGCTGCCTTGCAACCTGCTTATAGAGTAAGAGCTATGACAAGCATGCACGTAAGACTTTATTTAGTGGCTATAAATTATTAATGGCGTATTGGAGCCATTGTAGGTTAAAAGTTCCAAGAAAAACTCAGAATTTCCGAGATTAAAGTCATAAATTTATGAGCAGAAAGTCTGATATTCTCTGAGATTGTAAAGTCATACATTTGTGAGAAAAAAGTCACAAATTTCCAAGAAAAAAGTCATGAATTTACGAGAAACAAGACTAGTGTTTCGGAGCCGATAGGTCCTCCCTGATCATGCAATAAAAGGTATGAAGCGCTAAGAGATTTTCGACTACGTTTCCCACAATGCACTGCAGCCAGGAAGGATTTGATTGTTGCGCTTCCTGAATGCATAAACCGCACAACTTTGTTTAGCCACGTCTTCTTCTTTTTTTTAGCTGTTTATAAATGTACAATTATTGTGCGAGAGCAGTTTCCACTTACATTGGAGTCAAATCTCCGGTTCACTGAAACGGCTGAGCCGGGAGTTATAGGGAATGCAGTGTTTGTAGTCAATCTGGTTCCTTGACAATATTTTTCCGAGTTTTGTTTCTCGTAAATTCGTGACTTTTATCTGGCAAAATTTATGACGTTACAATGTCAGCGAATATCCAAGTTTTTTCATAAATTTACGTCTTTAATCTTAGTTTTTGCTGGGAATATTCCCCCCTTCCCACCTCCATAATTTTCTTTTTATCTGAAATAGCCCTAAAACACCGTCATAGATTTTTGGTCCCTATCATGGTTCAGGCGATAATGTGGCGCAGAGTTGTGTTTACACGTGCTCATGTGATATCCAGCTGCCCAGCAGAACTGCATTCACTTTTGTCCAGAGATCGCAAATTCAAATTCAGGCAGTGTCACGGTTATCCGTGGCTGGGAATCCGTTGTCCGTGCTCTCTGGGTAGGAAGGGCATGCATTGACCTGATCGTGGGTGTCTGTGAGCTCGTGTATGCAGAGGTCTTCCGCCTGCCCAGTCCTGATGCAACCCCAAGACGGAAGAAATGCTTTAATCACTATTTCCAGTCCTGCCTATTGGGAGATAGTCCTCACTGCTGAACCAAAAGTCCAGGGAGTGGCGCTGGACCTCATCTAACTCAGCACTAAGCCCAATAAGCTCAACACTCTAACACCTAGCCCGCAAGATGCTGTACAACAACAGAACAAACACTTTACTAGCCAGAAACATGCTGAGCTGTCTCTGTGGCCCACAGACTTTTGGTTCGGCAGCGACAGGTACTTGCTTTTTTCACAAAGATTAATATTCCGGGTGAATGACAACCGACAATGCTTACAATAATCCAACACTGCCACCTATCGGAACCTCCAACTTAATGCAAATTTAATGAAAAACTTGAGGTTTCACTGAACATTTAGGACATTGATATAACTATAATGTCATCTTAAAAATGACAATTTCTAATGAAAAGAAAACACAATCATTTTGTTTCTCTCTCTCTCACTGCACAGGAGGAGACCGTCTCTCTCCTGCCTGCTCCTGCGTAGTCATGGCGTCTCCCCTCCTCCTGTGCCTCCTCGTCCTGTGTGTGTGTGTGTGCGGCAGTGCTGAGGTGAACACCAGCGCTAAGCGGAGCTGTATGGAGAAGGTGGAGTGCCACGATGGGATTCTACTTCCTGTTTGGCTCCCACACAACCCGCCGCTGCCCCAACAGGTGATTCGTGCGATCATCTACTTCCTGTCTCTACTTTATATGTTCCTGGGAGTGTCCATCATCGCTGACCGCTTCATGGCCGCCATTGAGGTCATCACCTCACAGGTATACCCACACACACACACACACACACACACACACACACACGGCTGTATTTAAAGAGTTTTCATGGTAAAGACTTACAGTCTTTTTCTGTATAGAGAGATTTTTGATGCTTGCAGTGAAAGACTTTTTTGAGCGTTCCGCTACTCGTGAAATAACTTTGTGTCATTTCCACAACTAGGTAAAAATAAGAAATAATTATATAAGCATAGCGGTAACTCCTACCCCTCACGTGAACCCCTCTTTTTTAAATTTTACTGAACATACCGAATTTCGTACTCATATTATCACACATAATCTATAGAAAAATCTATTATTTGGGGTGCCAATAATTCTGATACCCTCTTCTTTTGTTAAAGATATCATTTTGATAGTTTTAGAATAAATTTTCTTCAGCGTGAGATGAAGTAAATAATAACAAAGATGTTTTTTTCGTAAGGTGTTTATCCATTTTTACCAAGGGTGCCAATAATTCTGTCTGTCTGTCTATCTATCTATTTGTCTGTCTGTCTGTCTGTCTGTCTGGCTGGCTGGCTCTTTTACAGTCAATCTCTATAACGTACTGTAATAGTAATCAGACACTGTTAGCGAGAGACTATAATTTCAAAATGTATGTGTGTGTGTGTGTGTGTGTGTGTGTGTGTGTGTGTGTGTGTGTGTGTGTGTGTGTGTGTGTGTGTGT
>JAQQZR010000017.1:13856155-13879594 GCA_030068235.1 Notoglanidium macrostoma | reverse complement strand
TGTGTGTGTGTGTGTGTGTGTGTGTGTGGGTGTGTGTGTGTGTGTGTGTGTGTGTGTGTGTGTGTGTGTGTGTGTGTACTTGCTAGCTATTGAGGACTTAAAAACGTATTTAACCAACAGGACATTTTTGTAATGTGAGGACTTTTTAGCTTCAAATGGCTGTTTGAGGATTAAGACTTGGTTTTAGTATTCAGGTAAGAATGAGGTTTTGCTCTGTCTTGTTTTGAAAGTACACGGAACTTTCAGGATTCTGAAGCTTGTGGCCAGAAACATGTACAAAACGTATGAGGAGCGTTTAACGCTGAAAAACATGGTTGTTTATGCAAAGTGTTGCCCTTCGTCTGGGCAAGATTAGATGTTGAATGTATGCGGAGTGTGTAAGGTGTGTATGTGGGCGGAGTCGCTGGAGAACAGAGGAAGTTGTGTAATGATTTGTTGTGTGTGTTTGTCAGGAGAGGGCGATGAGGGAGAAGGGAACGAACCACGCCGGCCGTCCTGCTGCGATTACTTCATGCACGTGATGACGGTGTTCTGGAAGCTGGTCTTCGCCTTTGTCCCGCCCACTGAGTACTGGAACGGCTGGGCCTGCTTCATCGTCTCCATCGTCATCATCGGCCTCCTCACGGCCGTCATCGGAGACCTGGCGTCTCACTTCGGCTGCACTGTGGGGCTGCGAGACACCGTCACGGCCGTGGTGTTCGTCGCCCTCGGCACCTCCATCCCAGGTGTGTGTGTATGTTGTTCTCTTTAATAAGGATGATATTTTGAACAATTAATTATACTTCTCTCCTTTTTTCTCTCTTCTGTTTTTCTTTTACTTCCTTCCCCTCTGTCTCTCTCTCCTTCTTTCTCTCTCAGACACCTTTGCGAGTAAAGTCGCGGCGGTTCAGGATCAGTACGCCGACGCCTCGGTGGGAAACGTGACGGGCAGCAACGCTGTGAACGTCTTCCTGGGGATCGGTGTGGCCTGGTCCATCTCAGCCATCTACTGGGAGGTCAAAGGTCAGACGTTCCACGTGGATCCGGGCTCTCTGGCCTTCTCCGTCACACTCTTCACCATCTGCGCTTTCATCAGCATGGGCGTGCTCATGCTGCGGCGCCGTCCCTCTGTGGGCGGAGAGCTGGGTGGGCCCAAAGCCATCAAGATCCTCACGTCCATGCTGTTCATTGGCCTGTGGCTCCTCTACATCACCTTCTCCAGCCTGGAGGCGTACTGTCACATCACAGGCTTCTGAGAAAACACACTTATACACTCCTTCATGCATTTTGTACACGATGGGGTCATCAGGAAGAATAAACTCTACATTTTGACCCATTTTTTTCACCCATAATGAAACTGAGAGGCCTTCGTCATCATCATCATCAGCTTCATCTACAGGGGTGGATGGACTCTGAGTCTTTATTTTATAACCTGTAATAGCAGGACGCTGTCCTATCCAGTAGGAGAGGAGGAATCATCAAACCAAAATATTTCACATGACTGATATTTACACTCGAATGTGATGGACTGAACGAGTGAAATGAATGAATGGAACTCGGTAATGATTTCTTTCATTGCATGATTGTAATATTTACTCACTTAAATGGATATAGCACTAAAACTGTGTCAGCATTATTAACTAATAGGAAAAATCATACACATCAAAAAAAATGTCTCCTGTTCCAAGATATTCTTATGAAATTATATAAGACTTTGGAGAACATGTGAACTCAACCGCCCTTTTTTTTTTATTAAATATAACAACCAGTGTATGGTATGTCGTTCTGATTTATGGGAGCATCTTCATACACAATCAGTTAATCATGATGATATGCTAGACAGAGTTAAGAATGTATCTAGTGTCAATCTTATAATATTATTACTAGTTAATCAGCATTAATGAGGATTTTTCAGGAATACGGGGTCCCACAAGGTTCTATTCTAGGTCCGTTTTTGTTTCACTTTTATATCCCTTTCTCTCTCACACCATCTTTTTCCTTTCTTTTTTCCTCTTTTTCCTGTCTTCTTTTTCCTCCTTGTTGTTTTCTCTCTCTTCCACCTCCTATTTCTTTTTTTTTTTTGCCTACTCCTTTTCATGCTCCTCTTCATTTTATCCTCTTCCTTTTCTTCACCATGTCTTCTTCTCCTTCCCCTTTCTCTCTTTCCCATGTTCCCTAAACCTTGTTTGGCAGCTAGTTTATTAGCATTAATGTAGAGTCTTCCAGTATGGTGTCTGTCAAGGTTCTATTTCAGGCCCCATGTTGATTTCTCCTTACATTTAACATCTTGAATATTTAATTTAGAAAACATGACAGACCTTCATTATGCTGTTGACACAATTATACTTATGTCAGTGGGGATTTAGCAGCATAGCTACACGAAATGGAAGATTGTTTCAAATATATAGAAACATGTAAGAATAGAAACATCCTTCTTATAAATTAGAATAGAACAAAAACGTAGGATTGTTGAGTACTATGTCTGCTCATGATAATGCTACTGATTCCAGTTTAGAGCTTGAGTGCTGTTGTAGCTGCAGTTAAGGACCTTGACACGGGTTTATCCTTTGGTTCATATGTAAATAAAATCACATATTATCATTTTATACCCTGTGTCTTCATAATCTCTGGATTCTAGACTGCTCGCTGGTCTGTTGTGTCTTTAAGTGCGATTTAGCAGGCTGTGGTTTTACAAGGAAATTAAAATCCTGCTTTTGAAAGACTTCTGAAATTCATAATGGTTTATCTTAGACTTCATGGATCTTCTAAAGAAGTAGAACCCATCCTGAGTACTTCTTGCACCCCTCTGGGGCAATTGTTTATGTTGGCCTATTCATACTTTATGGTCATTCATCTTGTTTAATATATTTGGAATGATTTGATAAAGCTAGGTCATCCACACTTGCGGATTTGCATTAATGTGGCTAATCATGAATACGCCCTTTAACCTTCTAATCTTTCCTAAATTCAGCACTTATATAAAGCACTCGAAATGAAAAGTGTTATATAACACCTCTGACTAATTCCTATCTTGAATTTGACGTTATACCACGAAGTGTGGCTTGAAGTAATGGCGTCTGCACCCTCTTTAGTGCACTACATATCGAACAGAAAGGGTTCGGAGTGAACCATAAACGAAAACGCGCCTTTATATCGCGTCACGGACGCACGGACCAATCAGAATGGTCGTCTGTAAAAGCCCCGCCTCCTCGAATGGTCACGAATGCGCGCGCTCGGCTTTGGAAACCGTGCTTGCGCTTCCGGGAAAAGAGAGGCAGAGAGCGCGTGTGTGAATGTGACGCTTGAGACGACTTGAAGAAGGTAAGAAAATAAAATAGAAATCGATTCTACAAACAGCTCGATTGCTTGTTAAGGTGGGTTTACACCTCACTACTGCGTTTATTATCGGTTTTGCATGTAGTGATCGTTATTGCAGTGTCAGATAGGGTTTGTGTGTTCAACCGGAAACACACGTTCACGCGCGCGCTGTGTCGCGGAACCCTAGGCCGACAAGCACCCCTGTCGCTAGCTAAGGTAAGCTAAGCTAAGCTAACTAGCACACGAAGTGTACATGGCTTTTTTTTTTATTATTATTTGTCTTTGGATTTGGTTTGTATGTAGCTTTGTTTAGCAAGCGCTTATCTATTTTTCACACTCAGTCGGAATAGCGTGCGTTTTTGCTGATTTAGTTTCTGCTCGTTTTAGCGGAAAACCGCAGTACAGTGCGCGTGTGGGGGGCTGTGTTTCAAATGGGTTCACGTTTCACTACATAGTGCGCTACACAGTGCGCGAGCGCCTTTATTTGTTGTGTTAATGGAGCGTACTCGTTAAGGGCGCACGCCGGCATTTGGGACCAGGTTCTATCATGATTTGATTGGATATTCGGTATTAGCGCTAAAGCAAAACCTATGGGGTGTTAAAACCAACGATTATTACAAAAAATCTTTTAAAATATTGCATTTTGTGTAAAACCAGCGTGCATTTTGTGTAGATTTACTCTTTTTAAGAAACAACAAATTGTTCGCTAAATGGCTGAGGGTCAAGCCTGGTCCCCTAAATAGTCAGGAAATTGACTTAAATGGACAAATAAGGCTGAAAAAACAAAACCTGACGCATTTTTTTGGTAATAAATGTGACTTTTACTATTGGATCGCTGAGTTAATCTGCAAAAAAAGCATAAAATGTTGGATTTTACAGCCGGTTGACGAACAAAGAGGCTGTTAGCATGTCGGCTAAACCCGGCTCTGCGTTAGCTTCATGCTAACTGACTAAATCGGGTTTCTCACTATTGTTTTGTGAAAAATCTGCAAACGTTTTTACAATAATTTGTCAGCTACATGAGATTTCCAGGCTGTTGGTTAATAAACATTGGTGTTGTGTGCTGAATAAAGCCCGTAGAGCTTGTGTACAGGGAGTAAACACCACAAATGGGCTTCATTGATTCCTTCATGTTTCTGTGTAAATAAAAATAATAATGGTGAAATAATAGTAAAGGGTTTGTTTATATCTAAAAGATGGGTAATTTATCCCCTATTCACTTTATAGGTTCATAATTATTTAAATTAGTGTTCTGAGCCCTGTTTGGACGGGATTAGTTTTGCGTCCTGTGGCGGTTGTTAATTATTAACATTAACGACGCGGCTTATTTGAATAAGTGATTCTGATTGGTCGATTCCAGCTTTCTGTTGTTTTGTGAAGCAGGCTGTTGCTATGGATCACGTCATTTGTGAATGCAATAAAACCATTTTTCAATAAATATTTTTGTGCCAAATTATTGATTTCTTCCCTAAGTAGCCATGTGGTAATCGGTATAATGTACAGTGGGCTGCAAAACTAACCCCTTCTGGGTGATTCCAGATCCGGCCGCTTCGTGTCGGGGTCCCGCGGCTTTATTTCGCAATAACGACCGGCTCGTCACGTGGAAACGTGTCTTGTTGGCCCATTCCACTTCCTCTCACATTCTCTGTTTACAAATTCAGTGATCTTGGCGGTCTTGGATTAGCATCGATTTCATGTTGGAGGTCAGCGGTGTCCAGTTACATCGTCCCGTCGCCCGGCCGTGGCGGCTCGCTGTGGTTTAGCGCCGTGTTTCGTGCCATCTTGACTCCAGTTTTAATCCTGTTTAAGCTGGATGTGAGAAGCCAAACTGTTTAACTGTGTGATGTGGAGTCGGAGATCAGACACGTTACAGACGTGACTCGCGCAACAACAACATATTTCAGCACTTTTGTGGGTGGTGCTGATGAAAGCTGTGAGAATGTCGGGATCTGGGGTTAAGTTGTTCTAACTCGTCCGGGTTGCAGGTTCGAGATGTCTTACTCGTCACGGAGTTCCCTGGACTGTAAGGTGTACGTGGGTGATCTGGGCAATGGCGCGGCTAAGGGCGAGCTGGAGCGCGCGTTCAGCTACTACGGGCCCCTGCGGAGCGTCTGGGTGGCGCGGAACCCTCCTGGCTTTGCCTTTGTCGAGTACGAAGACTCCAGAGACGCCGAGGACGCTGTGAAGGGCATGGATGGAAAGTGAGTAAAAAGAAGGTTGGCTTACAGTGACGATGTCACGTTCCGGATTTTGGTCTTAACACTGCATAAATATTTCCTATTGAACTGCTTCAAAAATCTCTCGGCGTTGAAGGTGGCGTCAGATGATCAGCAGCTTTCCTGTCTATGATAAATGAGCTACCTATTGAAGTGTTGGCTCCAGTGTTGGGTGGAAAAATGCAAAAACTACTGCAGATGTTAAACATAGGACTTGAGTTTACAGAAAACGATGCATGATTATTGCACAGCATCATTCGACTTCAACATTTTATGGTGTTTCTGGGCAAATATGTAACGGGCGAGGTTGTGCATGGCCATGAACGTGTAGCTGTGACCTTTAATAACCTGATTCTCTTTCCCAGAATGCTCTGTGGCGCCCGCATCCGCGTCGAGATGTCAAACGGGATGTCCCGGAAGTCCCGCTTCGGTCGGCCAAGCCGCAGGCAGTTTGATCCAAATGACCGCTGCTACCAGTGCGGAGAGACGGGCCACTACGCCTACGACTGCTACCGCTACAGCAAGAGAGGCGGCAGGCGCAGCAGGTGCGTGCGCGCGCGCGTGTGTAACAAGTGTTAACTCCAACATCCGCGTCATTCTGTTCTAAACACGTTAGCGCTGATCTCGGAGGGATAAGACGCTTCATGCTGTTATTTTATCATAACTGTTTATTTGGAGTGCGTGAGATTTAATCAGGTGAATTGCAGCACCAAACGTGTAGTGAGACTTTAAAGGGTCTGTGTGCAATTTACTCTGTATGGTTTGCAAAAAGTAACCGCAACAATAGCAGATTTATTTCTTGCATATGCTCCGTTCAGGTCTCGCTCTCGGTCCAGATCTCGTGGCCGTCGCTACCACTCCCGCAGCCGTAGCAACGAGCGGTAAGAACTCGGCACGTCTTCTTACTCTGGGATGATTTTGTTTTGTGCTTCTCCTGGGTTGTGATGTGTCGAAGCCTGGCAGTGTGCTGATGTACTCTGTGTGTGTGTGTGTTGCAGGAGACATCGCTCTCCATCCTACTCCAGAAGGCGGAGCAGGTGAGTTCTGCTGCGCGGTGTACTACGCAGCTCTCCACAGCTCGGAGCTCCTTCCTTGGACGCTGGTCAGCTAACCGTTTGACGTTTGTGTTTCTAGGTCGGCATCCGCAGGCCGCTCCAGATCCCGAACCCCAGTTCGACGTTATCGTTCCCAGGAGCGCCGGTCCAGAAGTCCTGCCAGGAGGTCCAGAACACCGGTCCGCAAGGCCAGGTACGACACACACACACACACACACACGCGCGCACTGTTCAGGACCTGAGAAGGCACTGGAATGTGGAGTACTCATTTCCGACGAGGAGTTATCATTTTTATTTCATAATGAGCCGTAACTTGTCCTTTGTTGAGTTGCTGCTTTAGTTTTGCGAGACGAGTGTAGCTTAGAATCTAAGGACCTTTCTGGCCGTGTAGCTTTCCTATAAACATCTGCCTCATGTAACATCTGGTCCTTCAGTGAGTTCACACCCAGATTCAAATGCAGATTTGTACATTTTGATCTATCGATTGCGTTGCTTAACGTTTTAAGCAACTTTATCAAAGTTTCGGTCTGTTCGTTTTGAACCCAAGTGTACATCGACCTCTCTCTCTCTCTCTCTCTCTCTCTCTCTCCTGTTTTTGTGTGTTTTGAACAGTCGGTCACGGTCACGGTCCCGTTCCCGTTCCGGCTCTAGACAGAGAGCGCGCAGCGCATCCAGATCCAGATCTCGTTCTCGCTCATTAAGCAAGAAAAGAGACAGGTGAGAGCATCCTGGCCTTCTCTCTCTCTCTCTCTCTCTCTCTCTCACACACACGATTCATCCGAGTCTTTTCAGTGACGACTCATTTGATCCCGTTACAACCTATTTGAGTTTGTGTCTGTGTTCAGAAGATCTTTTGCATCGCTACACAGAACATGTTGAAATGATGGACATCTCCAGCACTCACAAAATGAACCTGCACTTGACTCACTGATTCGTTTTTAACCAAAATGATTCACTGAATCAAATAGTGAAGGATCGGAGCAGGACTTAACCCATAACGTGCTGGTGAAATGTATTGCTTTGGCTTCAGTTGTGACCGAATTCAAGTGGAAGAAAGAAACTCGCGGCAATGACGGATTCTTTCACTTTAACGAGTTGTTCAAAACCTGTTCTGCTTAGTGTTGTGCGGTATTTATTGTTTGTATAGTGTGGCGTGTTCTGCAGGGAGCATGATCTCGGTGTGTAATCGGGGTGTTGGTGATAATCTGTGCTTATGCCTGTGTGTGTGTGTGTTTTAGCCGTTCTAGGTCCAACAGCCCGAGAAAGAGCCCAACGCCTGACGCTGACTGATTTGGAACGTCGACCCTTCATTCTCTCTCTCTCTCTCTCTCTCTCTCTCCCTCCATCCCAGCGCTTCTCTGCTAAACCTCCGTCAGCCGGTGTCATTATGACTTCTGTTCCATAGCAGTCCCCCTTCTTTCACGTTTCAGTTTCAAACATCTGCATCCACACCTGTACATCTCCACTCGCCTGCCTACCTCTCTTTGCCCGTTTTTCTTCTTTCTTTTTTTTCTTTTACACCCTAAGTTTCATTTTCATTTTTAAAATGTATTTTTTTAAATGGTTTTAAGCCATTGTTTTTAGTTTCAGGCCCGAGACTCTGTGGTCAGTAATGAACAGGACAGTCAGCAGTGTCGGGATTGGAAAAAAGAATGAGCCATAATTGGGTCAAAGCTAGGCTTGAAGTGTTTTTCTTTCTTTTTTTTTTTTTTTTCCTCTGCTATGAAAATGTGGTCTTTTTAATAAAGTGAGTCTTTACACATCAGTGTTTCTTTACTGTCTGTTTATTCATGGGGGGGTCCAGTGAGCATAATGACCTGCAAGTCATAGGGTTTATGATTTTCCACAGGTGAATTCTTCACCACTTTTTCCTCGGAAGTGGTTTCTGCGTATATGTGATTGGTTTATTAATGCAGTGTAAGTCAAGCCATTTTTAATGATTATGGTCAAACCACACATTTGAACTGAGTCCCTGTGAAAGTTACTATGGAAACGAGAACATGTTAGAGCGCATTAATATTGACCTGTGATTTGGAGCTGCTCTCCAGTTATAGAAAATTAATCGGCACCTTCTGAATTCAACAATATAAATAAATTAAGCACTGATCTGTGGGACTATTTTCACCCCATGCAGTAATTGTTTGACGTCATGGTCTTTGAAATTAGCATAATATTTTACATCTAGATGAATTGTGCATCTTGATGTTCACAGGTTGGTGCAGATCTGATAGTCTTTATAAGTACTTTTTTAATGTAGTTTATGCACCATTATATTTATTGTAAATTAATTTTCTGTTAGAACATTGTCTTGTGTGTTTTTAATTATTATTATTAACAATTTTTTGTTTTTAAATCTTATTTTTCTTATTGTTTTAAACTTTTTACATTATTAACCCCGGTTTTAATTACGAAAAAATAAGTTCGTTCGTACCGGAAGTTAATAGTGATTGGATAAGCTGACTCGCGCGCCCTCTGCAGTTTAAATTTGAGCTGTAACGGTCGTTCACTAAAAGAGGTCGCGTGCTATTTATTTAGCTACCCGTTTGGTTTTTCCACACAGGCAATGAAACGGCACAAATAAACGACGAAAACGCCGGGAATATCAATATATCTCTTAATAACCTACTAATAAAACTTCGTACGACTCAATTAACACTTTATTAAAATCCCAGGCTCCAGAGAACACGGTGTTCAGAAGAGCAAGTTAAATTGCCATATCAGGTACGTGTAAACGCTTATACATGGTTATTTAATGCTTTTAACTCGCATTTAGGATAATTGCACTTGAGTGCAGTTTGTATCAAGTGTATTTTATATCTATTAAATGTGTAGGTCAGTTCTGTGTTAGGTTTTTCTTATTTTACGTATGTCACTTTTATCTCTGTTTGTTTAGCCAGGTGTCACGTGGTTCACAATAGTGAACGGCATTGTGGGATATTTGTATTTGATAAATACAGCTGCTCTTTTTTTTGTCCCCCAATGAAATTTCATGTCAAGCATAAATACTGCTTCGTTACTGGAGAGGTGCGGTGCGGTTCATGATGCAGTGTTAACCTTCGTGTGTGTTGTGTTACAGAAACCTGTGGCAGTGAGCTGTGTAGGCCTGGTTGGCAGGTACGTGCAGATGCCCCTGTTACACAGCACTGTCGTCTTCGGGTTCAGGAGTTCACTTTGTACTTGATCAAGTGTAAGTGATTGTGTATGTTTGTGTATCCCAGTGTGAATAGTGCCCACTTTGTTTTGCTTTATACACTGACTACATTTGTGTGACGTGAGTCACAAAGAAGGAAGCGTGGCCTCTGTCTGTCAGTCAAAGGAGGTGTGACCTCTGTTTGTCAAAAAGAAGGAGGCGTGGCCTCTGTGTCTGCCAGTCATAAATGAGGAGGCGTGGCCTGTCTGCCAGTTCCAAATCAGGAGGCGTGGCCTCTGTCATAAAGAAGGTGTGGCCTCTGCCGCTGTCTGTCACAAAGGAGGTGTGGCCTCTGTGTATTCCAGTCCCGTGGAAGGAGGCGTGGCCACTGGCTGTCACAAAGAAGGAGGAATTTTGTGGCTTTAAAACTGCTCAACATGCGATCTTCTGTTTAAAATCATCCTGAACCTTGCAGGACCAGTTGGTACTTCACTACGTCATAAAATATTTATAATAAAAAAAAAAGGAGAATGTTAATGCCCTCTAATAGGAGGCGGGCCGCCTCCCTTGAGCAGGAGCCTGTTAAACCTGCGCTTATTTTCAAATATATGCTGATAAACAATCACTGAGTAACTCCTGCCTCACCCGTCCATGCCTACCTTCCCTACCTCTTCTGAACCCCTCCCTGCCCCCTCTCTCAGCCTTTTCACAATTATGCAGTGGGTGGAGTTAGGCTCCGAGCTTTCAGTCTCAACAGTCACCTGTAAATAGTGCAGAATTTCCATATTGGATATTCAAGATACTAAACATGGCCTTTTCGTATTGTAGGTTTTTACTCAATTCTGAATCTTGAAAATTTCCTTCATTTTCTTGTTTTTAATGGGAAAACTAAATCCATATTTTTGATGTGGTGTCAGACTTTTGGACCCCATGGTATGTAGACTTGCACGCATGTACAGTATACCTTTACTAGTCTTTGCATTTATTTCACTCAGCTTAACTGTGTTTGTCAGTTTTATGTCATTATTATCCATCCTTCCATGTATTATCTATACGGTTTATCTATCAGGGTTGCCGGGAGGCTGAAGCCCATCCAAACTGTGGACTATTGCGAGGAGCCAGTTGACCTAATTTGCATGTCTTTGGACTGTGGAAACATGCAAACTCCAAACAGAAAGGCTCCAGTAGGCCACCAGGTTGGAACCCAGAGCCTTCTTGCTGTGAGGCGATCGTGCTAACGACCGAACCGCCCCATTTCATAATTAGAGTATGTTCAATAGATTTCTATTTGGTTTATCTAAGCTCACATTGCTGAAGCTGAGTCTAAATACAGTGACATTTGAACAGACCAGATCTAAGTAGCAACAGAGTACATGTGAAGCAAGAAAAGGAATATTATAAAGAAAATAAATGACAGTATAGAATAAAGTAAACGAATTCAACAACTGATCCATGTCAGGAAAAACAAAGCTCAGGTTCCATTTCCTTTTCTTTCACACTTTTGGCAAATGAACTTGGCCATAGATGTACATATTAGAGGCCTGGCTCATGTGCACTGCGGAGCACATAAAAGTAAGTGCTCCCCTATCCAATGTACATGACCCTGTCAGAGATATTTTCATGCTGATATGGTTTTAAGAATGTTAGTCTTTTTTACAAACTCATTTAGTGCCCTACCCCAATACAACAAAGTAGTCTTCATCTGCTAAACCTAACATAGTAAGATTAAATACAGTGTAATCTTTGTAGAGAAAGTGGCTAGTTAATTTAGTGTTTTTTAGTCCAGTAGAAGCTTACATCATTCTTACTGTGTGTCAGAAGTTTGTGGACACATGATTATCATACCCATCAAAAACTTAGAGCCACTCTGAAGGCTTTCCACTAAATGTGCATGTCTTCTATGGGAATTTCCCATTCAGCTACAGGAGCCTTAGTGAGATCAGGGTCTGATGATGGGCAAGGAGGCCTGGCACACAGTCAGCCTTCTGATTCACCCCAAAGATGTGCAGTGGTGACATTGGTGCATCGTCATGTTGGCCTGGGTTTGGGCTTCTTAGTTTCATTGAAGAGAAACGCTACAATTACAGTGTACAAAGACAATTTAGATCAGGGGTGTCAGATCTGTCCAGAAAGGTTTCCATTGGAGTCAAGCTGGAGTCACACCTGATTCCAGCTGTTAATCAGATGATCTTGGCTATCAGTTACTCAGGTGTGGCTTCTGCTTGGTTGCGTTGATGATTTACACCCCTGGGCAGTTGTGTGCTTTGTGGGAACAGTTTGGGGAAGAACCACATATAGGTGTGATAGTTAAATATCCATGTAATTTTGGCCATACAGTGTGTGTAGATGGAATTTATTTTAGTGTAATAGA
Organism: Notoglanidium macrostoma; assembly: GCA_030068235.1. Lineage (NCBI taxonomy): Eukaryota > Metazoa > Chordata > Actinopteri > Siluriformes > Auchenoglanididae > Notoglanidium > Notoglanidium macrostoma. The sequence continues at coordinate 13,867,525 of JAQQZR010000017.1, read as the reverse complement.
AAGTAAATGTATATTGGTGCAAATGGTTGGCTGCCTTCACTGCTGAGAGGCATTACAGACCTGTCCTGATTAATGACTGCATTTGCCAATTCAGTTACCTGCACTGTTTTTAGATTCACTGTAAGGGTGACCAAATTCAGCACAGGTACCAAGTTCGGCACACCTATCAGTAACAAAACAAATTATGCTTCAGTTGCCAAGCTGGAAATCTGGAAACTTCTAGCCAAGCTGTAAGAAAGGGTATTAAGAAATAAACAGCAGCCCAGTAGTAAATAAAACAATGGTTTTCTGACAACGTTCACTAATGGACTTTATTCAGAGAACAAAAACATCACTTTAATTTGCCATGATATACAGGGCAGAAACCAAGAGCTTACACAATAATAAAAAAAGATTAAAAAAAAAAACATAAGAACAAAAACACCATGTTTGTACAAAAAAAAAAAAAAAAAAAAAAAGCATAGGGCCATCTTGAGACGCATTCTGAAGGAGGCCAGAGGTCATCATCAAAGGTTCAGTTAGCGTTCTGGGCCGTGGAGAAGCACAGCTTCAGAGTGAAGGGATACGGTCCAGCTAAGAGAAAATAGAATTAGTTTAGAATTATTCACAGAGAAAGAAAGAAAAAGAACTTGGATAAGAAATAATTCTCTGTCACTAGAAGAAATAGAAAATGGCAGCATGATGTGCAGCAGCCCGTGCTCTGTGGGAACATACTAGGGTTCTTCATTTGGTAGTGGTTCATTACGGCGAGGGCTTCCATCGCATCGTTGATCGTCTCCCATTCTAACAGACCCGATGCACTCCTCTCACCTGCATCACCAGTACAAGAAATAGAAAAATATAATCACCTTGTTTAAGCACCCTTGTTCAAGCACTCTTCTGTAACGTCACTGTGCATTAAATGTTTTACAGTTCAACATCAAGTGGACATGTTTAAATCTCCAAACGTACATAAAATACACAGGTGAGTGGGAGAGCAAGGCCACGCACGCCGCCGCTGCTTCGGCATATCCCGGCCCTTACACTGTTTTACTCAAACTAGACTTACTTTTTCCTGTGAAAAGTTTAACGCTGTTTGGGGGCTTTATGGCGAGCTCTTCGGAGATCTGTGTGGGGGGGGGGGATAAATAGAAAAAAGGGACGTTAATTTCAGTAGCACTGTTGAGCCACATTCTATTTAATTTAATAACACGTCCGTGGAAAAACTGAACTACTAGAGGAAAAGAGAAACCAAGGTTGGACTATGATGTCACCATTTCACATGTCTTGGTGTGCATGTGCACACGTGTTTACACAGGTGGATATTGCATACCTGAGAGAAGATCTCGGTTGAGCTGTCAGGTTGGCCGTTAAAGAAGTGCAGCACATTGCTGGGCCTCTGGATGCGGTTCTTGGCCGCCTGTTCGGCGGTGCTGAAGCGGTTGTTCCTGTTGCCATGGAAATCCTTAAAGCTGGGACTGCCATCCTCCAGCTGATATGACTGCCCAGGGATTATAGCCTGCTGCTTTGATACACTGCACCACAGGAAATGGCACGTCACACACACACACACACACACACACACACACACACACACACACACACACACACACACACACACACGATCTTTCTACTACTGTGTATAAGGTCACGGATTGTGTACCTGTACCTGACACACTGGAATATACACACCCAAAGCCTAACAGACAGCAATCTTAATAGGCCAACAACAAGGGCAGTGTAATAGAATAAACATGGTATGATGCCAAGTTAACAGGCGTCAACCGCATTTCAAACATAAGGTACATATGTACCATTGTATTTATCCAAAGCATTTGTTCTTGTCCTTTGTACTTATAGAACCCCAAACATTTAGGACTGTGTAAACAGTGTGGTAACTTAGCAAATACATAACCTTCAACAGCGTGCCATGCCAATTTATGATTCATTAAGACCGTCACTAAACCACCTTCCAGGCCTGGAGGGAGCAGACGCACGTTGGGGGGGAACGTGGTGTGTACTGGAACATACCAGATGTTGAGCTTCTGTCCGAAGAGCATGGTGTGGTTGAGATGCGAGATGGCCCTCTCCACCGCGTAACAGTCCCCCATCTCCACCATAGCAGCACCAGGTTTACTCTTCATAAACTTCACCTGCACACAAACATGCACATGCTAGTTACTCAAGTGTCAAATACTTCTCACCATCTCAACAGCTTGGTCATGTAGAAAAGTATGATCAAAGAGGTCATGCAAGTGTCAGGATTTATCACGTGTTAGCATTTTTATGGTACCAAAGTGTGTGAAATATGTCTACTTAATTTCATCTCTCAAACACCTAAAACAATGGCCATTTTAAATAGTAATTTAAGAATACGTTTTTAAGTCAGCTTTTGGTTTTAATTAACAGTTAAAACAATGGCCCTAACTTATCACCACAACCAGTACAGAACATCTGAAAACTCATTATGACAAGTGAGCCACCATTAAACATGCGCAGCGATGAAACTGCGCATCAGTTGAACACTCCGCTTTCTCAGTGGCGTGGAATTCGGTTTAAAAAGAGATCAGTACAAGGAAACTCACCCTCTCGACGTTGCCATAAAGACAGAAGATGTTGAAAATACGGTCGGCGTTGATCTTAAAGGGGTCAAGGCCGTAAACCATGATGACGGGAGAGTCGGCCTGAGCGGCGTATTCAGGAGGCGGGCCGTGCCCATACTGAGGGCCGCCGTAACGAGGGCCGCCACGGGTCCGGCCCAGAGGTGGTCCCATCCTCCGGCCCTCGTAGTGAGGGGGAGGGGGGCCGTACGTTTCATCGTAGTGACCGTAACCACTCTGAGGGCCACCTGCAGGCAAGAGATAAACAGCATGCAGCAAATACCTCACTATGCAGACGACACCATTTGATTCTTTAAGACCCACCAACTTTATTACTTCTGTTATCCAAGCTTCTTCATGGATGTAGCCAGCCAAGATACATTAACATGCTAGTTATCCGTCAGCCCTGAAATCAAGCTATTAATCTCCCATTGTCAAGAGCTACAGCCTCGAATGTGTGTGATTGACAAGCATAAACACGTTCAACGTCTAACCCAGTCCCATCCCTTAAACTTAAGATATCCATCTACTGACTCCCCCCTTTGTTCCAGTTTAATGAAAATTCACGAAAGCTGGTCAGAGATGCTTATGCCTAGTTGCATTTGGCAAATCTGACCGATCGATAACCAGCTAGGATAAGAGTCTGCAATTCTTAGCAAATCACATTTTAGTCATATCCTTAAAGATTACACAAGTATGCATACAAAACGTGTGTTCATGGAGGGTATATTTCTTGCAGGAGTTGAAGGGGAAAAAAATAAATAAATCATGCAACCCCAAAGTCACATTCTTGCTGTATGATCCTGATTTAGTCAAATCAAGTGGCATCATATCCTGGGTGACTTTGTGCAGAGCTTGGCCATGCACAGCAGATGCATCATTAAAGCTGCCTTGCATGAAAGTGGGCAGGGCTTAGCACTGTAAGAGTGTGTGTGAGTGATCGTGACTAACCATATTCGGGTGGGTGGTCTCCAAGCAGAGCTGGCTGCCTCTGGCGCTTGTTTGGATTTGTAGTGGGGTCTGACAGAAAGAACACACGAACACACACACACACACACAATCAGCTTGAGGGGCAGCACAAGAACCAATCAGATTAACAGGCTAAAAAGGAAGGGGGGGGGGGGGGTGCTGTCGTGATTGGCATGCAGGAGAGAATATGATTGAGTTAGCTGTAAACACCACATGGTGGGGGCAACATCTACATAAACACCATGTTAAAGATGCTGAAAATTAGATTATTGCTGTCTAGACATGTATAGATGTTTGTTTATTGTTCAAGCTAATTACCTATCCTGACATATTTGCTTTTTAGAACCTTAGATCTCACGCAAACACACCTTGAGAACTGTTCCAATTGCCATCTGAATCAGCATCTGTACAGACACAGGCATACACACAATCAGACATGCATAAAAAAAGCACATAGGGAAAACAACGTCACAAAAAAAATAAATCAAAAACGTTTTATGCAGCAGATCAAAAGCTCTAATTCAATTGGGACAACTATTTCTTTACTGTGCGTCACTGCCGATGTGCACACTGCACTTGTAGACGCTACTGCTCATTAATATTTCAGTGCTAGCACTTGAATCGAATGGCAGCTTGATTAACTTGGATACCTAACTACCTGAGGTTTTTCTTCTCACACGCCATGTCATATGGCTATCACGTGTTCTCAAAACTCTAGTTCAGTAAACCGTAGGCGGCGTTCAGCACTTGGGTTTGCCTAGGGCTGATGTTTTTGCTGCTTGTAGCTAGTGGCTAGTTCCCACAGAGACCATATTATGCCGCATATCTTGCTAGTTCCAGATGTTACACGTTAGCTTGTTGGATGAGTGCCAGAAAAGCAGCACCTGTTGCGAATCATAAAAAAGGTTCTATGTTCTACACAGGAATCGAGCAAAAATTCCCCCTTTCAGGCAGTCAGTTTTATCAAATTGAGCAAACTAGTACATTGGTGCTACTATTACAAACTAACCCTTAGCTTTATCCATGCATGACCCTAACTCCCCCAACCCCCCCTCCCTTCCTCTTCTGTCATTTCCCACCAAGCAGCCAGCTCAATATACAACAGCTACCAACCAGCCACATCTTTTTCAGCTGCTGCTCATGCTGGGTCACAGGGCACCATAACACACTCGGAGGAAAGCGCCATCTACCCTCTTCCACATACATGAGCTCACAGACCCCCCCATGACTGGCTAGTGTCACTGTGATTGACAGGGGAGAGTGTATGCCTGCCCTCCCACCTAGAGAGCATGACCAATTTTACCCACTTGGCACCTAGCAAATAATACCCATGGCATCGCAGGGAGCCTAACTTGTAATCTCAACAATAGGATGAGCGCTTTTGTGCCATGTCACCCGGGAGGTACATCGAGACCTTACTGGCCCAATGCACCGAGAAAACAATGAAGTGCAATGGCTTGGAACCACCAGTTGAAGGCCTTCTTTCCTGGACCATGGGTCTAATGGGTACAGTGAACAATGAGCAAATATTTACTTTCGATTCAAAAGCACGAACAATTAAAGGCTTCCGGTAGTTAGCTATGGCATTATGCACGCCGATCCCTACTTTGTTCAGGTTTAATAAAGATTCACATGTTCCTTTAAAGTCTACAAGATGGGAGTTAATGAAAATCAAGACTGCACCCTTTTTAGTGTGTAGAATGGGAATTGTCTTTATTTGAGGCATTAAAAGGTCTTTCAGGAGACACACCAAGCATGGCTAGCAACAGGTTTAAAGGGGCAACTCATGCTGTATGCAAGCTGCCAGGGCTGAAAGGCCAAACAACTGGCACGAATCAGCAACTCAGGGTGTTTTGACGGCAGTACTTACTTACAGTGGAATGAGAATCCGAGGTGTAACTGGCTGAACGAGAGATGCTTTGCCTGTTCCTTCAAGCCAAAGATTCGATTTCCTGGCATCAGCTTTCATTCTCCATTGTGCTTTACTTTGACTCCCAAGCGCTTTGAGGCTGCCTTGATTGGTTCCCAGGTACACACTCACAGTGCTTACCGTTCAGAAGCAGGGGCTGCAGACACAGCGGCGGTTTTGAGGACAGACGCCACTGAAGCGGCCGAGCTAATCCGAACCTGTGTCACACGGAAGGCGTAACAGCAGTCAGAACACGAATCGCCGCTCTCAGGGTGAAAGAGTTAGCAAAGAGAGGGAGGAGGAAGGTGAGAGAAAGGAGAGAGAGACAGAAGGACCTGATTCCTCAAAGAGAGAGAGAGCGCTTAAGGAGGGATGACGAGGCTCTAGCTACATGTTCGGTGCTCGTGTCTTCATGTACACTTCAGTGATCCTTTCCATGTGCTGTAAATGTGGTGTTGGCCGCAGTGGTGCCCCGGTGGGATACGGTGATGCTCGATGTGTTCTCGTGACGATGTCGAAGCTCGATGTGCACTATGTCTGTGCGGTGACTACGACAAATTGAACTACAGGGTGTGACGCCATGACATGCTGTTCATCGCATCTACAGAGAGAAACCTGCTCGGTGTGGTGAGCAATGACGATCTGGACTTGTCGGCATGGGTAGTGTCTGCTCGGCATCTAGCATGTAGATCCTGACGCAATGTGCACTGATGATCCCGGAGTGGTGTGTCATCCTGCCATGTTGTGACGATCTCTGTGTGGTGTGGCAACAGTCTTGGACTCTGTGTGCTGTTGTGGTAATGTGAGCTCAGCGTGCCATGGCAAAGCTCTGACCCTGTTGATGTTGAAATCTTGGAAGTGGAATGGCAATGTCTGCTCGGAACTCAAAAATGTGGAGCGACATTAGCAAAAAATGATAACGATAATAATAATAATAATAAAAAGTAGCCCGCACACCAAAGAAACAAGACATTAAGACAGCGAACAGGGAATAAACACAAGGTATGATCCTCCCACCTCTTCTTACAATCTGTCTTAGTGTCTGCATGTCATGTTTGTTGGTTGACTTGTGGCAATGTGTTAAGGGGATAAAATCTTCCGTGTTTGGCTGCAATGTACTAGCCAAAAAAAAAGAGCCCATCCCCCAGACACGGTGCTAAATCAGAGAGGGTAGTCGTCTTCACGAGGAGATGAAACATGTCAACTGTTCTGAAGTGTTTCTGTTCCATGTAAATTTGGCATAGACGTCTTTGGGGTGTTTCTGTTCCATGTGATGTCTGATGGTTAAGATGTGCCTCCATGTGATTATTCCACGGTGTTTGAAGAGTAGCATGTTTGGTGTGTTGTTTTCTGAAGAATGCTCATTTGAAGTATATGAATACCGCTTGAAAAATGTCCTGTGGTTTTGTATCGTAGACAAAATGACCGGAATGTTCGGCAGACACTAAGGTCACATGTTTACTTACTTGCTAAGCATTAGCACTAGTAGCTAAATCAGTTACAACTGTGGAATGTACTCAAACTACTAAATGGACCTGACAAACCTACTGAACGGACAGGATTACTGGAGTTCACTACTCATCCAAGGGGCTTTGTGAGTTCTACCAACACCTCAGAATTCAAACTACAACGGAAAACTTCCCTCAAGAGCAAGACTCGCTAATCTAAATAGTCTGGGTGATAGCCGAGACTCGCTTTTAACTACATATAAAGTTCACCGAAACCATTTCCGGTGCGAGGGATTTTCACACCATTCGGCAGAACTGCTGAAGCCCCTCAGATGAATAGAAACGCATCGTCCTCAATCCACTGTCACCTGAACGACTTGCTTGTGTAAGACCAGCCCCGCCTAAGAATACTCAAGACCATATAAATTTCCTTAAAAACCCTACGAATTATCTTTGGATCTTAACTCTTGCTTTAACACCCACCCAATTGATCTGAACATTTGGATCTACATCAGGTTAAACCAAAGAGTTCACAAACACTAGACTTAAACCTTCAATTTGTAGCAACAACCATCCTAGGAAAACCTTATGAATTAGAAGAACTTGTAAAATAAGAATAAAGGACCAGTTAGCATGCTCACGCTAGCATAAAACTAAGTGGTCTTTTGGCTTGCTAGTATTTCCAGAAAATGTTTTTTTGTGAAGTAAAGGTCTCCACCATGTCGTGTGCCCTGGGTGCAGCGCCATGCGGAGTGACTGACAGTGAGCGAGGGAAGGGAGGGTTCCTCTACCGAGTGTGACGCATGCTTGTGTGCTCGACACGACACGGGTGACATGTGAACTGGTGGTGAAAACACATACAAGTGGCTAAAGTGCGTGTCAGCGTGCGTGTACCATAAAGACTGAAGTGAATGACCGTGTGCGCGTGTGTTTGTCGGTGCAGGACAAAATGAACTGAAGTGACCCCACTGTGAAGCGACCTTCCACAGTGTGAAGTGAATTCCACAGTGATGTCACTACAGGAAGCTCAACCACATAACTATTCCCAGGAACAGTGTGTGTGCTTTACCTTGGCCACTCAAACTCGGGTTGGTGTAATCCCAAGTGTCCTGGTCATTCTTGAACACGTTAAGTCGAGTTGGCTGCAGGAGGGAGGGGAAAAAAAACAAACCGTCACTTTGACTACAGACTCGGTGTGTTGCATATGCATGTAAAAACGAAAAGGCGAAGCTTGCCCACTCACCTTGGCGTACTCGATTTTGAGGGTGCAGCAGCCGGAGTAGATGTCGGCTCCATTGAGGGACGCTTTCGCTCTTTGAGCACTTTGGACCGAATCAAACGTGAGCGCCACGTTAAGGAAGTCACCCACTCCACAGAGCAATAAAATAAAAGTTAACCTACAGCGCTACCATACTGCACTTGACACAAAGCTGCGAGTTTATAAACCAGCCTATCATTTGACACTTCAGTCCATCACATCAGAGATTATGAAGGATATTCCACCATGGCCTGGACGCCGTTCTTCCTGAAGATCACGATCCTCTGCACAGGGCCGCAGTTGTTACAGATGGTGTACAGCACGTCCTGCAAACCGCAAGCAACTCGTTTAGACGACGCATTCGCACCAATGCATGTGCACGCTGACTATTAGAGAACATTTTTTGGGCACGTTACCGTGGTGATGGGGTATATGGGGTTCATGATGGTGAAGAGTAGGATGTTGTTAACGCTGGGGGCGTCGCCCGAGTCCCCGGGCCGAGAGATCTTCTGACTGGTGGAATAGTTGATGTAGCAGGGCCGGCCAGCGATGTACACCTGGTTGTCACTGGCGTACGTCACCGCGTTGCACGAGCCACCCATGTCCTCGTACTCCACCAGAGCCTGGCGCTTGTTTGGCATCAGCACCACGTAGCTACACACACACCGATATAGACAACGAACAGAAGGGAAAAAGTGATTCACTTTGCAAAGGTTTGTCATCTCCATGCTTCTGAACTGAACTGGGTTCTTGTGTGCAATCACTCCTGGTGCTATACCTGATGGTGCCGAACTCCCGCAGCGCCTCCACCAGGTCAGACTCGGTAATGCCGTCCACCAGACCCCTGATGTGCACAACCAGCGAGGGCAGCGGCTTATGAGGGTCCTCATAAACCTCCTAAACACACACAGAGGTCAATGTGAAGACAAATAACTGCGAGTTTTAGATGTTGTAAGGAATATAAACATTACACAAAAGAACACCAGGCGCCATATGGCAGGATATTTTAGGCCGTTTCATTTGCAACTTAGGAGAACCCAGGGAACGGTTCTAGACCCAGGTTCTAGCAGCCAAAAAGTGCACACAAAGAGCACAAAGGCAATTCACAAAAATAAGAGCTAAAAACAACAACGCTCACATCCCAGCCTAGCTTCCCAACACAAACTCCTGTTACACATGTAATGTTGCTTTCTGGTCTCAATGAGCTATTTCTAACCGATTTAATTATAAATATGGACATATTGGAGGTGTGCGGCTACACAGGCTAGCTCGCTAGCATGGCTGGAAGAACAATAGCGCTGAGGGAAAGCTCCTCCCAAACGGAAAGCCCATCAGTAAGCAAGGAAAAACAAAATAAAACGAAATAATATAAAGAAAAAGGCAAACAACACACCCTACGGCAACGATATTCATGGCTTTTATTTATAATTGCCCCAGCAACGCGGCCAAACAAAAAACAAGCTAGCGTGTTAGCATCGGGTTTAGCGGCCAGACTTTCTCCCATCACACAAAGCATATTCTCTTCAGTCTTACATCAGATGCACAGTTGAGTCAGCGACAATACAACACACATACCGTGGTCATCCCGTCACTGTCAGTTTTTTGCCTTTTAGTGGCTCTTCCTCCCTCGCTGTAGTAGCGACTCGTTGCAGCAGCCATCTTGTCCCGAATACAGCTTTTAAAATGGGAGCGGAAAGACGGCAGCGCCACCGAGGACAAACTGCGAAGCGGAAAATGACACGAGACCTGATTGCAAAGCGTAAAGTCCGGGGGGCGGAGCCTGCCACGGCCGAGCTCCGCCCATCCAGCGTTTTCATTGGTTTAGACTCAGAATCCGACCACGCCCACTTCTGTAGAAGGGACGCTCGGGAAGTAAACGTTTAAATTGTTTTACCTCAGAAAAGGACAACTGTAGAATCATAAAACTCAATAGAGACAGAAAGCTTATAAAATTTTTGGGCTTCGGATATCTCCCTGATATCCCCCTGATATCCCCCTGCACGTTCTCATCCTACCGTCATTGGTTGTTCGTCTTAACCTTAAAAAAATGAATTGTCCAGCATCGCAAGTAGCACCAATCACTGCCATCAGCACCGGTTTCCATGGTTACAACAAGCACGCGGCGCTCGATATCTGCAGAGCAAAATGCCGAAACGCCGTTGTAAATTCACTGACGATTTACAAAAACAATCCCCGTGCTTTCGTCTCGGTCGCGATGCACAGGAGGCTGAGAGCATGACATACAAAGCAGGCACGTGCGTGTCAGTGGCTAAAAAAGGTGCCACTGGCCGACTGATGGAGATTTCACTGGTCTTAAGGCTCACCAGAAGTGGACCAAATATTTAGAGGTCAAAGAGCATGGGCGTCGTCGCCATTAAAGCTGAAGGGGGCGTGTCTGCCTCACATTTCATAATTTTTCATTGGGACCCACACATTTAACATAAGCATCATCACCCAGCACTGAAAGCATTGAATGGATCCACTTGGATCCACTTGAATGGATTTGGCAACCCACACACCACTGAAATTCCAGTCCAGGGTTCCAGGGTTTCCGGGGTTACAGACAACAACAAAACACTCGCAAATAACGGGCAGTGGTAGCTCAGTGGTTAAGCAGTTGGACTAGTGATCAGAAGGTCATGAGTTCAAATCCCAGCACGGCCAAGCTATCGCTGATGGGCCCTTGAGCAAAGCCCTTAACCCTCAACTGCTCAGTTGTATAAATGACATGTATGTAAGTCGTTCTGGATAAGGGCGTCTGCCAAATGACACAAATGTAACGTCAGCATCATTGCCTTCTCACAATGTCCAAATTTTGCTAAAACCTTATTCTTTTGTTATATGCCCTCAAAATGAACACATTAAATTAATGAACTAAACAATGAAATATTAGGAGTAGCCTAAGCTTTGCTTTATTTACTGTAAGTAACAAGAGGGGATTCTTGGTTGATCAGTTGTTTGCAATATTTGCTCCCCAGATACAATGACAAAAGGACATTATTTACAAAGAAGCGGAACGTAAGTCAACATTTCTCCACAGGACAGGGTTTTTTTTCCCAATGGAAATGTTAGTGCAGTTAGCTGGCCAGTCACTATTAGGAGGCGTATCAGCTAGCTTAATGTTAGCTATCATTACATCCAAACCCAGTAGCCTACCGTATTGTAATGCCAAGAATGAGGTCAAGTCGCTCTGATGATATTTATTGA
>JAQQZR010000017.1:13827016-13837889 GCA_030068235.1 Notoglanidium macrostoma | reverse complement strand
CACTGCTTTACTCTTCTCTACTCTTCTATACTCTACACTACTCTTCTGTACTCTTCTATAATCTACACTACTCTTCTGTACTCTACTCTACTCTTCTATACTCTACACTACTCTTCTGTACTCTTCTATAATCTACACTACTCTTCTCTACTCTTCTATACTCTACACTACTCTTCTATACGCTATATTACTCTACACTGCTTTACTCTTCTCTACCCTTCTATAATCTACACTACTCTTCTGTACTCTTCTCTTCTCTTCTATACTCTACACTACTCTTCTATAATCTACACTACTCTTCTGTACTCTTCTATACTCTACACTACTCTTCTATATGCTATATTACTCTACACTGCTTTACTCTTCTATACTCCTCTATACTCTACACTACTCTTCTGTACTCTTCTATACTCTACACTACTCTTCTGTACTCTTCTATAATCTACACTACTCTTCTCTTCTCTTCTATACTCTACACTACTCTTCTATACGCTATATTACTCTACACTGCTTTACTCTTCTCTACCCTTCTATAATCTACACTACTCTTCTGTACTCTACTTTACTCTTCTATACTCTACACTACTCTTCTGTACTCTACTCTACTCTTCTATACTCTACACTACTCTTCTATACTCTACACTACTCTTCTATACGCTATATTACTCTACTCTTCTCTACTCTTCTATACTCTACACTATTCTTTTTTACCCTTCTATACTCTACACTTCTATACTCTACTCTACTCTTCTGTACTCTACTCTACTCTTCTGTACTCTACTCTTCTATACTCTACACTACTCTTCTGTACTCTATGCTACAGTGCTCTGCTCTACACAGCTCTACTCTTCTCTACTCTTCTATACTCTACTCTTCTATATTCTACACTACTCTTCTATACTCCACACTACTCTTCTGTACTCTGCTCTTCTATACTCTACACTACTCTTCTATACTCTACACTACTCTTCTGTATTCTATGCTACAGTGCTCTGCTGTACACAGCTCTACTCTTCTCTACTCTACACTACTCCACACTGCTCTACTTTATATAACTCTACATTGCTCTACTTTTTGCTGCTCCACTTTTTATAACTATACATTTTATAGGACTTTACTCAACACCACAAGTCTCTACTTTACTCTTCTCAGCTCTACACTACTCTACACTACTCTACTTTATATGACCATTCTCAACTCCATGCTGCTCTATTCGCTATTCTCTACTCTTCATTACTCTACTCAACTATTGCTCTGCTTTACTCTTTTCTACTCTACACTACTCTGCTCTTCTATAGACTACACTACTTTACTCTATACTGTTTATTTTAAACTTTACTACTCCCTTTTGTTTATTTATTTATTTATTTATTTATTATTTTATCAGAGCATAATTTTAAACAGAAAATCATATTTCTGCCACAGAGATTATTTTCTGCTGGCTTTTCCCTCTCACGCCTTCTCACTTCACAGCATGAGAAGAGCTTCTGGGCTGCATTTGAATCAGCAATGTTCATATTAATATGAAATAAAAGGGGTTCATAAGACTTCGAGTGTTAACAGTGTTGAATATTGCGGGGTTGTGTTGTGCATATGTGTGTATATGTGTGTGTATATATGTGAGAGGGGGTTGTAAAGTGTGTGTTGTGTGTGTGTGTGGGCTGCGTGTGCACTTCTTCAGGGATTAGGAGTGTGTGAGTGATTGGTGCTGACAGCAGTGTGTGTATTACGGGCTGGGCAGGGGATTAAACCCGTTCTTTTTAGGCTCCCTAATCTGGATTATCTGATGCAGTGTGCCAGCAATGACGTGCCCTCATCTCGCTCTCTCTTTCTCCCTTTTCCTCTATTTCTCTCTTTCTTTCTCTTTCTCTTTATCTATCTACGCTTCCTTCCCCCCGTCCGCACTCAATTCATCTGCCCCCACCGTTATTTCCCCCACCGTTCTTACTCTATATTGTCATCTCCGTGCTGTGCAGATTGAGTGTGTCAGCGCAGACCGGAATGTGGACGAGATCCCATTGCAAGCATGTGTGTGTGTGTGCGTGTGTGTGTGTGTGTGTGTTTGTGTGTGTGCGAGCGTGCATGCGCGGATTAAAGGATAGTCCACTTCCATAATTGCTTGTGTGGCTGTCTAGCTGGTGGTGGCCAGATGGATGCCCCCTCCACCCACATCAACCTCCTGAAAACTGCCCCGTCCACAAACTGGGCACAGAAACAAGAAAACAACTGCACTCACTCTGACGCGAGCAAAATATGTCAAATATATTTCCATACATAACAACAACAACCCAAGAAGAAAGTAGAGATTTACTATTTAATGCCAAGTAGACATCATAAACTTCGCCGGTGTTCTGCACTGAACTACTAAATTAAACTATTTCATTTTATTTTCTCCTATGTGTTGGTAAGAGAGTTCACACAGTTATAGGATTTTAGCAGCTTTGTCTGCTAGGTAGCATCAGGATCATTAGCTAGCAAAAAAATATGAAGATTAATAAAGGAAAGCCAATCTGTTAAATCTGTAAATCACTGTTTAAAGATCCTGATATAGCCATAGTTTGATTTTTACAACATGCTTGATGCAATAAATCAAGGCCCACTCCATCTACACAGTGTTCTGAACAATGGTCCAATGTTACTGTCCAATGTTCTACACGATAGTCCTTATGACAGTGCAGTTTTCTAAGCAGTGCTCCAATAGTAGTGTCTAATCTGCTAAAGATGCTCCAACATTAGTGTCCAATCTTATGAAATGCTCAGATGTTACTGTCCAATGTTCAAAATAACAGTCCAATGTTACTGTCCAATCTACTGAAATGGCCAAATGTTACTGTCCAATGTTCTGAAAATGCTGTAATGTTACTATCCAATCTTCCAAACAGCAGTTAAATGTTGTTGTCCAATCTTCAAAACAGCAGCCCAGTGTTCTAAGCAAATCTCTTAAGCCACCATCCAAAGTTCTAAAAATGCTCAAATGTTACTGTCCAGTATTTCAAGCAATTGTCCGATGCTATTATCCAACGTTCTCAGCAATGGTCCAATGCTACAGTCCAGTGTTCTGAGCAATCTTCCATTGTTTCTGTCCAAAGCTTCAGTGTTACTGTTCAGTGGTCTAAATAATGTTCAAGGTTACTGTCAAATATTCTAAGCAATGGTCCAATGTTACTGTCCAATGATCTCAGCAATGGACCAATGTTCTAAGCAGTGGTGCATCATTATTGTCTAATGTTCTACACAATTATAATATTAACTGTAGTATGAATAAGAAAGATTACGTTGACTTTATTGATCCTGTTGACACATTAAAACACACAAAACAGTGCAGTTAGTACAGCAAAAATAAGTGTGATAAGAAGATAAGACTTGTGTGACTTTTTTACACTGTACAGAATTGCTCTATATCATCTTTTGGTAAAAGTGTGCTAATTTCTCCAAATTATACAAATCTACATCCCATATTGTGTCCTATCTAGCCATTCATCCATTCATTCCCCCATCTATCAATGCATTATAAGGCGTATTAATTTATTATTGCATTTATCCATCCATCAATTCATCCATCTTTTCCATTAAATCCATCCATTTATTCCTCGATCCGTCCACACTTCCATTCATCAATTTAGCAATGTATCTAGGCATTATTCATTTATTCATCCATTCCTCCATCCATCCATCCATTCATCTGTCAATTCCTCTTTTCCATTAAATCCATCCATTCATTCCTCGATCCAGCCACACATCCATTCATCAATACAGCCATCTGTCCAGCCATCAGTATTCTATTTTATCCATTATTGCATCCATCCATCCATCACACTTTCCTCAGTAAGGCCTCTCTCTATCCTCTTGAACTTGAACTTCTTGATCTTTGTCCATCATTTCTTCTCACGTTGCATTCGACTGTTTTCTGTCCACTACGTGAGACACGTCTTCATGTTTAGACAAAGGAAAGTGCCAATTAAATGAGTTTTGAAGATAAATTCACTTTCCCAGGTAACTAAATCTTACCAAAAAGTAACTTAACCCCGAAACTTACCTTTTTTTTCTGTGTCCTTTGTCCATCCTCTTCTCCTCTTTCTGTCCCACTGATGAGAAATGACTGTTTTCCCTCTTTATCCTGTACTAAGAGACTTATTGAGATTTATTTGAGATAAAGCACATCATAATAAGTCAGCCCAACTCTCTCTCTCTCTCTCTCTCTCTCTCTCTCCCGCTCTGTATGTGTGTGATTCAGTACAGTATGACAGAATTAATTCAAATATATTCATTATTTAGAAGGTAACAAATTAACAAGCAAATAACTTATAGATTTATAATGATCGATTTATGTTTCCCTAAAGAACCACAATGAAGGGATTTCTGTTAGGACGTCCTTAGTTCTTCTTTGGCTTTGCAGAGCATTTTCCTGGCTCCTTGAAATTTCTCATAAAGATGTTTTGCACTAGAGATATAAATATGTTTCTCACACCATAAATAATAATCTATAAGCGCAACAAATATTATTGCGTTGTCGGATGACACAAGAAAGGATCAGGAACTGGTGATATTGGGTTAACTACTGTATGTATGTACATACACGTGTGTATCTTTAAGCAGAAAGTTGCGTGTAGTGTAGTTTAGGGTTTTACTCTAAATGGTCCAATTACAGTATATTTACATTTTCATGTGCATAATAAAGGCACACAAGATGTGTCCTTGAATGGTACCACAAAAGTGAAACAAAAGGTACAGTTAGTACCCTTCTTTCCAAGAGCATCAGTTCCTTAGATATCTTTGCCAGACTTGTAAGTGACATTTATTGGTGCCAAAAACATACATTTTTATTCCAAAAGACAAGTTTAGAACACTTAGCACTAAATAATAAACACTAGAAATACCATTAATGAGCACATTAAAAAGGGAAGGAACACTCGTTTAAAAAAACAACATGGAGAAAGATAGGATTGCAATGAGTTTGAGAAGAGGAAGGAGAATGGGAGGAGAGGGAGGGAGAAAAGAGAGACAGAGAGGCAAAAGAGATATAAAGAGAGAGAGAGAGAGAGAGAGAGAGAGAGAGAGGGAGAGAGAGATCTGGTCACAGGTTAGATCTCCTTTTTGTTCAGTCTTCTGATTAAAAAAAAAAAATACACCGCAGGTTGAAGTCCATCAGTAGTGAGTGGAGTTTAGAAGTCGTGTGTGTGGATGAGAGCAGAGGTTCTTTGGCTCACTATTAGGAGGAACTCTCGGAGGTCAGCATGATGTCCTATATGAAGCAGCCTCAGTTCGGTTTAACGCTGCCGGCTCCGGGTATGGAGCTGCTGCACACCGCCGCCTCCTTCCCCGGTCAGTACGCATCTAATCTACTCTTTAAAACATACATTAGCCTATATTGTAATAGGTTATATTATATAATATAGATATCATATCTTCTATTGCACTTTTACATGTTTCACGATATCAGTTTTCCAAAGCTATTTTCGTGTAATTACAACATTTATTTATTTATTTATTGTTTGCTTACTACAACCCATTATAATTGTTACCATTAATAACAACACGGCAACATATTTATTATTGTATACTTATAGATATCGCCTAATTGACTTAATTGTCAAACTCATCAAACAGTCCTATAAATAATTCCAACTGCTCGGTTTGTGACATCATCTACAGAATGTATTTATGTAAATGAAGCAAGATGGAGATGGAATTAATCACCTGAAATAAAACCCTACTCGAGAGAATAAAGCTAATATAGCTAACAAACAATGAGTAGGGAATATAGACAAAATTTAATTTGTGCCACCACTTAACATGGAAAATTTTTTAAATAATAATAATAATAAAAACCAGAACTCTATACATGTTACGTTTCATTCTCTGTAGGACATTTTTCATTCCTTAAAAACGTCAAATAGATTAAAAAAAAAATGCACGCAAATATAAAGTAGGTAAAGAAAACAAAAAGGTTGTTCATATTTGATTTTGAGTCAGCCGACATGTTTACATACAAATATTTCTGCCAATGATGAAATATTACTCGGTTGCTCTTGGGGGGCACTTTTATATTTATGTAATTAATTATAATTTATTTATTTATTTTATGTTTATTTCATTAAATTAATTTCAAGCTTTGGAAAAAGTTTTCACAGGCACGTGGCGCAATTTTAGATATACAGATATTGTAATCTGCATATTTTATATAGCTAAATGTAGATTTTATAATAATTGACTAGTCTCTAATTTCAGCTGTTTTAGAATGAGATCACTTAAGGTCACAGATTGTAAATAAACAATCATTTAACCAACAGCGAAGTGATTACAATGGACAGTCTATTCCTCTGCTTGCATCGAGATGAATCAAGATGCCAGTAGGACCTTTAATTAATATTACTCAGGTCATGTTTAAATCCAGCAAGGACTTCAATTTAATTTTGTTCTCTGTCTTGATAGACACACTTAGGCACAGACGTTTTATAAAAAATATGTCATTCATGATCCAAGTAGGGAATTATGAAAGCAACGCCTCTGTATTTGTCTTTAGCAACTCCGAGAAAGCAGCGTAGAGAGCGTACCACCTTCACCCGCACTCAGCTGGACATTTTAGAAGCGCTGTTCATGAAGACGCGCTACCCAGACATCTTCATGAGGGAGGAGGTGGCACTCAAAATCAACCTGCCTGAGTCCAGAGTACAGGTGAGACCATTACGAGTACAGGTGCGACGCAGATGTGCAGGTGCAATCTGTTTTAGCCCAGGTAAGGCTGAGCTGACCGAAGACGCACTGCAGGCTGCATGTGGGTGAAATATAACCGAGTATGAGATGAGAATGAGATGCTGGTGATCTACCTGAGCACAGATGAGGTCTCTCTGAGCGCAGGTGAGGTCTCTCTGAGCGCAGGTGAGGTCTCTCTGAGCGCAGGTGAGGTCTCTCTGAGCGCAGGTGAGACACAGGGACATGGGTGAAACCAACATGGGCACAAATTGTACAAGGAAGGTACAAGAAAGAGATCAGAACTGAGCGAGCGCTGGTGAGAATCTGCAAGGTACAGGTGTGATAAACGTGAACCCACCTGAGATCTGTGTATATGGATACAGGTGTGACACACACTCTCAGTTCTGTTTCGGTTCTAGAGGACCCTGGATGGTATGCTAGATAGGATTCCAAGTATATACTCCCTTAAAATTTCGAGACACAGGTGTGAGCTCCCTGAGCGTACGTGAGACATACCTGAGAACAGGTAAAACATGCGGGCATACACATCATATCTACAGGTGAGACACAGGTGCAGGTAAAGCACTGCAAGGTAAAGTTGCGTAACATGTAAACATGAGCTGCACCTGTGTGCGACTGAGGTACAGAAGGTTCATCCATGGTGTTGTCTGTGGGATCTGCAGAGGGCGCTGTTTCTTTGAGTTCAAATTCACACTAAATTCAAACTTTTCCTGAAAATGTGTGTGAACGTCTTCTTTTTTGTGCTTGTAGTATAGAAGCATTTATTTTATTGATTAGATTCTACCAATCTGGACATGTCCCACAACTCTTTCAAAAAGTATAAACTTTTATAAGCATTTTTCATCACTGTTCGTTATTCTTACTTTTCTAAACTGCCTCTCTGGTTACCTCTGTCCGTCTTCTTCTTGTAGGTCTGGTTTAAGAACCGACGCGCCAAATGCCGTCAACAACAGCAACAGCAGTCTAGTGGCCAGCCCAAGCCTCGCCCTCCCAAGAAAAAGGCCACTCCTCCTCTCCCCGAGGTGCCCTCCGATCCCTCCAATATCTCAGTGGCTCCACTTCCGCCTCCTCTTCCTCCTCCAACCCTAGGGTCCGCCCCCGTGTCCGTCTGGAGCCCTGCCTCCCTGTCGCCTCTCCCTGACCCTCTGTGCGGTTCAGGTACCGCATGCATGCAGCGTCCATATGCCATGAGCTATGGGTCAGTTTCGTCCTCCTACGGTACGGGCTTTGGCTCGTCTTCGTTCTTTGACTGCGGCCCTTACTTGTCACCGGTTACCTCTCAGGGAGCTCTGTCGCCCCTTGCTGTGCCCTCTGCCGGCGCCTCGCTGAGTCAGTCCCCCTCGCTTACCTCGCAGGGCTACGACGTCTCCTCCTCGCTCGGCTTCGACTGCCTCGACTACAAGGACCAGCATGCCTGGAAGCTCGGCTTTGGCGCCGTCGACTGCCTCGATCACAAGTTCCAGGTGTTGTAACCTACAGGAAATTGGAAGGAAGTGGACAGAAAGGGAAGCGGGAACATGAGGAAAGAGGATACAAGCTGCCATTGCTGAGAATTCGTAGTCTTGAGAAATTGAAGGACTGATTCAAGAGGCCATCCATTTTGAAAAAGATGGCGGCTGCTATTCTGTGATTGGTTGACACTCATGATTAAGAACTTACCTCACAAACATTCACAGATTTCTATCTACACACATACACACGATCAGAGAGCCGAGTCTAAGTCAAGTCTCGGCACGGCCGTGTCTCTGTCTTTCAATTTTCTTTCTACTCTTTTGATTTTCTTTTCTAGGATGCTATATAACTGATTGTGTTGTGCTTTTAGCTTGCTAATATTTATCAACTGTTAAATTCTAAAAGAAAGTTCAGTGTACTTTTATGTAGTTGTCATTAAAACTGATTTGTGGCTCCTGTGGATCTTTTTTTTTTTTCGGTTTGGAGGACGTTTTCCTCGTATTCGCTTATTGTTTCCAAAACCACTATTTTGTTTATAACATCTCAGTTCATATTGGTTTAAGTATTTTTAGTTGATTGCATAAATGCTAATCAGTTTGCTAACTGAGACTGATTCAGACTCTGGCAGGTTTGGATGCGAGTGCCAGTCACACACTGATCTACAAACAGACTATACTAGGAAAAGGCAAACTCATAAACAAGGCAAAACTAAGCGGGAACCAGAAACAGTATAGTACCATCACTCTCCAGGTTTTTTAAGTGAAGTTTAACTAAACTAACCAAACATCTGGGATTTGTGAACAGGATTGTAGATTATTTAGTGGTCATATAACACGGTCTATACTGGTTCACTGGCGTTAGCATGATTGTGAGCTTGCCAAATGTCTAAAAAAACATCTAAAGTTCAAGTGCCTTGACTTTACAAACAGTTGGTGCCATGCTGCCATCTGGTTACCAGTTTGTCAAGACCATGTGTGTGTGTGTGTGTGTTGGGGGGGGTATAGTTGGTCTGATTGTGGTGGGGTCATTTCAGTCGATGACCCAAAGAGCACCTCAATCTCCTTACCTTCAAACTGACACACGTCTAAAGCAATTAGGAAGGATTAGAAAGACCTCTCCACTCCATCGCCTTCTGTTCTTCTTCTACCATGTATTCTTTCTTCAGAACAGTTGCATTTTTAACACTGTTTTCTGTCTGAAGTGAAGCGACTTTGTCTGGAACTGTGGAATGTGAGTGGAGTCAGGTATGTAGTAACGTAAAGACAAATGGGTTAGTATTCAAGTAAATGTGTCGTCCTACAAGTGAGGAAGTATACAAGTGAAGTGTAGAGACCATGTGGACAAGCGTTTATTACCTTTATAACACCTCTACAATGGACTATATAGTTTCTTGTAGAATGAATATATGTATGTTGTTGCTGCTACCATTAGCTGGAATTTTGCTAGCAAGCTAATCACTGGGTTCTTTAATCTTCTCCCAATTCGGCACCAATAATTTGGAATAAATGACATCTAGACTTGTGCTAAAGTTTCACCTGTATAACCTGCATAATACCTAATTTGTTAGCTAGCTAACTAGGGATATGGGATGACTGTATAGGTACGTAGTCAGTGTGTTGTGTCCTTACTTGTCTCTTTCTAACCTGTTCTCTCCATCGCTTCCTTTCATCTTTATTTTCTTTCATTATCATTATCATACCTTTAAACAGCCATCCTAATATCTCTCCTTTTTTCTCCATGTTGGAAAACATGAAATGCAGCACAGAGAAAATCCATCATGCCCTCTCTCTGTTTTCCATCCCCCCATCCTGCATGAGAGTTTTCTAATCCTGCTCTGACCTGAATAAAGCCATGCAGTGTGACTAGGGATATGTGGTATGCAAATATTACATGTCTAATGATTATGTTTAAAATGGTTTATTGTGTTAATCCTGAAAAATGCTCTTAATTGAATGCGCTTTTATGAATCCAATCAGAGAAAGAGTAGGAGTTAAAGTGAGCTGTAAAGTTCACAATTTGGGTTCTTGTTTGAGTATAACGTACAAACCTGTAGTGTTCACATGGAAAAATTGAAATAGAACTTGCTGGGTAATCCAGTGTGTAATTTCCTGAGAGCAGGATGGAGAAACGCACCAACATGGCTGATCCAGAAGAATACAAAAAGCACCTGTAAAAGTGGAAATTACCCCAAGACCTCGTGTAAATTTAATCTCATCTGGACATGGCTTTAGGATGGATAACAGGTCCAAGAATATCGGTCCGTCATTGCAGCGCCCATTTCAGCCATGTTGGCTAAATTGGCTTGCTAACTAAGAATTTACTAGGATTAACTAGAAATAGTGGAACCTCGAGTCAAACAAGACCAGTAATCTGAAGCTACAGTGGGCACAGGCTGACCCAAACTGGGTGTTTGGAGAAACGTTCTCATCTGATGATTTCTGCTGTGAAATGCAGACGGTCATTCAGAATTTGCCACCAATAACATGAATCTATGGAGCTTGGAGTCAACAGTTCAGGCCAGAGGTGGTGGAGGTGGTGTAATAATGTGGGGAATACTTTCTTAGCACTCTGGGCCACATGATATGATTCATGCTTTGTTTTGAATACTACTGCATATATCATTGTCTTCTATCCATCCATCCATCCATTATCTATATCGCTTTATCCGTCTGGGTGGCGGGGAAGCTGGAGCCAATCCCAGCATCTT
>JAQQZR010000017.1:13784250-13798503 GCA_030068235.1 Notoglanidium macrostoma | reverse complement strand
TGTTTTCTCTCTTAACACACACACACACACACACACACACACACACACACACACACACACACACACACACACATTTTTACACACTGTCGCTCTCTATCTCCTCACACTCCTCTGGTACACTTTACCATCTGTCTCTCCCTCATCCCTCTATACGTCCTCTTCCGTCTGTCTCTGCCCCGTGTGTCAGTCTGTCTCTCTCTCTCTCTCTCTCTCTCTCTCTCTCTCTCTCTCTCTCTTCTTTCCTTTCATCCGTTTTACTCTTTTTTCTCTCAGTTCTTGCTGTTTGTCTCTGTCTCTCACACTCTCTTGCCGTTCCTATCTGTCTCTTCCTCATTCAGTGTGGAGGTGTTCTTTTCTCTCTGAACGGCTTTCTGAAGAAATGTAGCTAGCTTTATGAAGCTAATACATTAACTAGCTGTATATTCCCAGGTTTAGGTCATGTTATAATTGAAATAAATAATGTTTAATGTAGCTTTAGAAAGGCAATAGTTCGGTATATTTATAATGATGATGGTTTAGCTAGCTGTATAATTGAGCTAGCTTTATAATGGTAATGTCTGCGCTAGATCTTTAATTATGGTTTAGGGAGCTTTATAACGCTAATTGCAGCTAACATTTTTAGCTAACTTTATGAAAGTAAAAGCTTAATAATGATTATCTTTAGGCTTGCTGTAAAAGTAATATTTTAGCTAGCGGTAATATAATAATGGTTTAGCTAGAATTATGAAGGTAATTGTTTTGCTAATTCTACGATAGTCGCATTAGTGCTTGCTAATGGTAGCGAATTTTATAATGGCAACAATATTGATAGCTTTATAATAGTAAAAATGTACTAGCTTTCTAATTGTCCCGGTTTAGCTAGCTTTATAACGGTAGCTGTTTAATGTGTATAATGGTATCAGAGAATGCAGCAGTCGAGTCGCGCCATGCTAATCACATGCAAAGTGAACGGTGATCATGTCAGAGAATTTTCTAATCATTATGAATAATCTATAATCCACGGAGTTATATAAACTTTATATAAGTTGCAGTTAGCAGTAGACGGCATAGTGTTAGCTTCGGTCAGTTAGCACTGAACTCTGGCTAACGTGTAGACACCGCACCTCTGTCAGCCTGTCTTTCAATCAGTCCCTCCGTCTCTTTCAGCCTTTTATCCGTCATTCATTTTATTGATCAGTTGCTTTCCTGGTGCAAGCTTTGATTGGCTGTTTGACATGCTAGCATCCCTCTTCCTCTACTTCTCTGTTTTCTGCTCTCTTTTTTTTCACCTCAGCGCCCTCTGTTCTCTCCATCCATTCATCTTTCCCTGTCCTCTCCCTCTCTTTCTTCCTTACTGAGCTAGTGTTTCATTAATCATCTCTCTCTCTCGCTCTGTGGTACTGAAGGATGGAGGGAAATTAGCTGAGTGGTTCGCTAGTTGCCTTGGTAATGGCAGCATGGAGACTGGGGGTGAGGTTGCGGCTAATTTAAAGACCCTCGAGGGACCTTCACGGCTGACACACAGCCACGTCACTGCTAACCTTGCTGCATCCTGAGCTAGTGTTAGTGTTAGCATAACTGCCATTCAGATTCTCTACTTTATAGCTAATTTAGCATCTCGTATAAGCTTGTAACGGGTATGCGCTAATCTTAGCGTGTTTTCCTGTCAGGGTTCTTTCAGTTTCTTCACGGCAGCAGTCTGCTAATTGAGCATCTGTTACCGGACTAATGTTAGCAGAACTGCCATTCTTGGTTGTTTTTTTTTCTCCTGTGCTGCATTCTGCTAATATAGCATATGTTACACCCACACAAAGCCGAGGAAACTATTTATTTATTTATTTTTTTTTACCACATCACTGTCCCTATACCCTTCTGCCTTATATATAGCTTACATAGCAATATAACAGCTAGGTAAAAGCGGAAACGCCGCCCTGAAACACATTAAACATGAGCATTCGTGTCGTGTTTAGCGACTCTGTGCTTATTTGATGGTTGATGCTGTATTTTCGTTCTTCACGTGAGAAGGTAGTGGTTGTGTGTCGTTATGATGTTACAGAGGGATGCTGATATTGCTGGCAATGCTTTGACAGTGGCATTAGCATGACAACTGAACACACACACACACACACACACACACACACACAACATGACAATGTGGATGATTATGGGTTCACACATATTTATCTGCATCTGGCCACAAAAATAATTTTATTCAAAAAAGGATTAGAGGTGTGTGTGTGTGTGTGTGTGTGTGTGTGTCCTTTTGTTCATGTGTGCTGCAGTAAGCAGACAACCGTTCTGCCTCCCCCCCCTTTTTTCTCTCTTTCTCCGTCTTACACACACACACATACACACACACACCATTAAACTGACTGTGTCCTTCATTCATCACAATTATAACCTTGCTGTAGCGCCAACCATGACACCATTCATAGCAGCAAAATCACACACACACTCACACAACACACACACACACACTTACACACAGCTTCAGTGGCCTTGATATAGCGTGACCCACTTTTAAGTGGCATTAACACACGCGCACACACACACGCACATTAGGTGTTAGACAGTGCGTCTCAGCAGGGTGTGCTGTGTGTGAACGTTTGATGGATGTTCCGTGTTATTCGGATGCTGTGATTGGCAGCTGGCTGGATCGGTGCAGTCGTCGTGCTCAGGCTTTGCGCGTTTGTGTGATTGTTTGTGAGGTCGTGGTGCTGAATTGGGGCTCAGTATCACAACACACCAGACATGTGGTTCACTTCAGATCCTTGATTAAGGGCTAAGCAAATCACAATCTGACAAATGCTTAATCTTTACCTCATAACCTAAGCAATTTTCCCCCAACACGTTAACTGGGAGTTGATTTTTTATTAATTAATTTATTTATTTATTTTCGCTGGAAATGGCTTACATTTGGTGCATGTCCACATTCTGTCACTTACTATTCAAGCATCATTTAATTTCTGTTAATAGTCAATCTTTAATCCATTTTAATTAGTCACCCTAAAGCTGTGTTCACACCTGTCAATGTCATGTGATCTACCTGAATATACCTGTACCTGTCATGTTTTAAGTCATGACAACAAGCTTATTTTGCTCACTGATTCGTTCCCCTGTATGTCCAGTTACAAATATGTTTTCACCGTTGCAGTTGCTGTTTTGTTTAAAGTTTCCTTCAGTGTTTCGCTCACTGGTTCCCTCGTGGCTTACCCAATGCAGAGAACAAACAGCTTAAGAGAGGTAACAGTAATGTAAAAGTAGTATTTTGGTTTTTTTTCTTATAATATCACGTAGCTGCAATGTCCATGTTTTGAAGAATATTTATTGTCACATCCAGCTCAACTCGTACTACACCCTCATGAACTGAAACACATCTCTGATCAAATGAGCACAGATGAGAATCCTTCAGCTTACTGGCTCAAGAGTGACCAAACTCTTTACAATTGGAACATCTCTATTACAAATTAGGTCCATGTCAGAGGTGACCACTAGATGCAATCCAACCAGGTGTGAACACGACAAAAATCTCTCCCGCAATCTTAATGAGGTGCCACCAGTTTCTCCAAACCTGAGGTTTTTCACACGAGAGTGCCATTTGCTTATTGTACTTAATCATTGGTCCCAAATCGTTATTTATACAGTATTTTGGAAATCAATTTTGTTGTCAGATTTGCTTCAGGGGATCAGAATGCAAATTTTCACAGGGATGTTTTGTCTCTCTGTGCAGGATCCTGCTGACAGTGGTGGTGATCTTCCGCATCCTGATCGTGGGTATAGTGGGTGAAAAGGTGTACGAGGACGAGCAAGCCATGTTCATATGCAACACGCTGCAGCCCGGCTGCAACCAGGCCTGCTACGACAAGGCCTTCCCCATATCGCACATACGCTACTGGGTGTTCCAGATCATCCTGGTGTGCACCCCGAGCCTGTGCTTCATCACCTACTCGGTGCATCAGTCGGCCAAGCACAAGGACCGGCAGTACATGATCCTGCATGGTCCCTACATCGACCACGGGCACGGACCCAGCCGCAAAATGCGCAGCCTCAACGGCATCCTTGTCAATGACGCCAAGGATGAAGACATTCCGGAGCTCAAGGACATCCCGAACATCCCTTCGTGGCCTACTCGGCCCTCAAAGGGCGTCAAAGCACGGCGACAGGAAGGCATCTCGCGCTTCTACGTCATCCAGGTGGTGTTCCGTAACGCCCTGGAGATCGGCTTCCTGGCTGGCCAGTACTTCCTTTATGGATTCAACGTGCCGGCGATGTTCGAGTGCGACCGCTACCCGTGTGTCAAGGAGGTGGAGTGTTACGTGTCACGACCCACTGAGAAAACCGTCTTCCTGGTGTTTATGTTTGCCGTGAGTGGCGTCTGCGTCGTGCTCAACCTGGCCGAGCTCAACCACCTGGGCTGGAGGAAGATCAAAGCGGCTGTACGTGGCGCTCAGCAGCGCAGGAAGTCTGTATGTGAGCTCAGGAAGAAGGATGCCTCGCACCTGTCCTCGCTTCCCAACCTGGGGCGCACGCAGAGCAGCGAGTCGGCGTACGTCTGACGGAGAATAGGGGAGGGGCTTAGGAGGGCATGGGCATGTATCACTAGACGGAAGCAGAAGGCACGTCCTACGATTATGACTTGATCGCGTGAGACGACTTGGTATCATTCGCAGTGTCGGACAACGGGGGGAGAGAGGGACGGGAGAAAAAGGACAAGAAAGTCGATACGTGGACCTAAATGCTTGGGATAAACATTCTCTGGGAGCGAAAAGGCTTTTATTTGAAAAACATAGACGCATGCAAGGACAGTGTACTCACACTCGCATGTCTGTCTCCCTAAGACCTGTGGATGTCTTCCAAACAAAGCCAAGTCGAACGAGAAAAATTGTTCTTGGGAAGAGAGCTGGAGATGGAGAGAGACAGAGTTGTTTAAAAGTGAGCTCACTGATTGGATCTCCTGACCCCTCATTTTCAAAAATCGTACAAAAAAATTCAAGCAAACACGCAAAAAGAACAAAGCAAAGAGTCAAAGCTTAGTCTGTCTCTCTCTCTCTTTCTCGATTTGTGTAAAGTGACCGTGTCCTTCATACGTGGAGATGAATTATAAAAGAAAAGAATGAGTGATGATGAAGAAAACAAGCCCCTCCCCCTTTTACAGCAGCCGGGCAATAAGAGGACCACCTTACCCTTACTCATATACTTAAATATAACTAGAAATAAAAAGCATAACCAAACACTCCTTACTCCGCTCACTTCTCTTAGAGCCCTTGAGCTGCTGCCTAGAAACAACTCTGTACATATTTTGCCATTAAGGTTTCTTGCATTATTTTAATGATTATTTAATGCAGCTTTGTATGACTTTTGGTCCTGTATAGCCAAGTCAAGCACAGTTTCCGCCCTCACACCTCATCAGAAGAAGAAAAAAACGCTTTAAAGGAAAACATTAGCTGCGTTGCAATCCGAACAGACGTGCATGGCTAACGAAGTAGCTATAGAGTTAATGTTAGGTAGCTAACATAGATTCTAGGAGGTTTATTCCACAAGCAGGTGACATTTTGTTGTGAAGTGGGCGGGGCAACAACTGATGCTGCTCATCCCTGCCATTGAACTTTTCTTAACACTTGAATCGTCTCTTCAGGTCTGAGCGGTTCAGCAAGAGAATGCTAGCTAGCTCGCGTGCTAGTGTGCTAACTATGCTAATTGGGTTGGTTGGTACATGAAAGGGGTTTACTTGTGTTTAGTTGCTTGCTTGAGTGGTGTAGCGCTCTGAGAGTCTCCGACTGAGAGCTGTCAATCAAGCAGGAGGATTAGACTATGAGGCCACGCCCACTGGGACAGCTCTCAGGTCAGTGTTTGAGCAGCATTTATCACGATCTTGAGCTTGTTTTTATATTTCGCTGGATGTTTTTCATAATTTACACTTCTTGGACTTTCAGTAGCTTAATTGTTTTCGTTCCTTTTTCTGAAACACTTGCATTTGATGTGACACACGGATAATAACAACTTTATAGTGAGGCGCTCTCGAGGTAAAAGTTATGCATGGACGTCCATAGTGTGTGAGCAGAAAAATCGGCAAACTGTCCTCGACTCAATTTACAGGACCACGACTGGGCTACTGGATTGCAAGCTTTAATGTTAAAAACGGAAAGACAGGAAGAAAATATCTATATAAATTGATGCAATTTATTCTTTTTTTTTTGTTCTTTACTAAATGAACTTGTATATTCCATGACGAAAGTTTTTCTTTACAACAGACTTCTGCAGAAAAAAACAAAACAAAAAAAAAACCAAGGCATGTTAATGATGCATTGTTAGAATGGCTAGACTGTGTCCTGTTTTTTTTTTTGTTTTCTTTTTGCACCCTGTTTATGTACTCCGAAGCATGCTGAGCGGAAAACTATAGCACCATGCAGATATGGGATTATGGGACCTGTGCTGGATATGGCTCTGGTATTGCAGCAATAATACATATATTACAAATAAGAAATTATAAGAAAAAATATATACAATGAATATATGTGAAAAAAAAAATAAAAGAAATAAATTTCCTCCATTTTGCTGATGCATGCATGTGTGCGTGTGTGTGTATGTCAAGACCTTACGCCTGTGCCGAGTTGACAGGTTATCAGATTAGTCTGTAGGTGCACAAAATATTTGCCCCCTCTGCAACAATGGAAAGACCACTATTCATCCTTTTAGACCTTTTCGTAAGGCGACTTATGCCTGATATTTACCTTATATTGTCTATCGCATGCATATAATTGAGACCTCCAGGATTTTTCTTAAAATGAGTAAGGAAAGCATCTGGGTGAGCACATTTTAACACAGGAAAAAAAGCAGTATAGAAAATAGCATTTTTTTGTTGTTCCTTTCTGTCAAATGCAACACGATTTGAGAAGAGACATTTTAAAAGCTAAAAAGACTAATGCGATGATATATGAATGATAAGAAGGCGAGCATTGAGTAAACAGTAAACCTAACAGGAGTCTATTTATATCTTCAATATAGTGCTTCATGAATAGTAATGATCACTGGTTTCATTGAACAAAATGGCTTCCAGACTCAATATTCAACAGCGCAAAGAATAGCACTTGATCCAGCACAGACTGTGACTTACTCTGTGTGCGCAGCTTAACGAAGCCACAAGATACCAAATCAAGGTCATTATATAATAATAATAATAATAATAATAATAATAATAATAATAATAATAATATCACACATTTTTGATTTGCCAATTTACAATCGAAGGATAAGCTGACCTATGTTTATGTTTTAGGGCTTAAATGGCCATTGCGTATTAGTAAATATCAGCGTGGCACATTGTGGTGATGTCAAACTGTCATACAGTGAAACTGGACTTAATACTGTACTTCGTACTGTTGAGCTGATATCATGCAGGAAAAGTGCACTTAAGTGAGAGTTACGACAAACTGGTACCTGAGGTAAGGTGGAGGAAGTAAAAAGGGGTGTGGTCTTGACTTAAGTGTAGTATCTACTTTCCTCTTTTATCTTCACATTTCATATTTTATATTGTTTAACGTCCATATTTCAAATCCATTACTTAATCTTTCGGTGGAATCTGATTTCGGTATACGATGCCCCCGGAGGCTGATTTACTGCCTCATTCACTTCCTCTCGTCATTTTTCCTCGGATAAACTCCACATCACCAGCTTGACTGGAATTAAAACAAAATGGAAATTCTACCATTAAAAGACACACACACACACACACACACACACACACACACACACACACACACACACACACACACACACACATACACGTTTACTATCTTTGTGAGGACCAATTGTTAATCCAGCTGATTAATGCTGTGCTACACCTAAATCTAACATTACTCTTAATCTGCATAACCTAAAGAAAACCTTCTTTTAAAATAAAATAAGACAAACATCCTCACAAGGTCCACAGTGTCACACACACACACACACACACACACACACACACACACACACACACACACAGACACACACACACACATCCTTCAACTGGTGAACACATCAATACTATTAAATGCAAGCTCAACCACTTTCTCTCTCTCTCTCTTTCTCTCTCACACACACACACACACACACACACACACACACACACACACACACACACACGTGCACACCCACACACACACACACCTCCACTCACTAAGTCATGTGAGGCTTTCCCAAAATGGCCGCCAGCTTTTATTAGCACTGACCTGAGCGCTAATCGCTACTCACTGTCAGGCTTCCTCTTTCTGCTGGCCGCTTTGACGCACGCCAGCTTGTGTGTGTGTGTGTGTGTGTGTGTGTGTGTGTGTGTGTGCACATGATGTGTTGAGCTCTCCATGTACAGACAGAATATCCCTGAGGGTGATGAGAAAAACACACATATTGTGACACTCAGAGAAAAGGTCATGTTGTGATTCACGTCATAACGATTTCCTGCTTGGTTTAAACAGAATGAATATTTTACCCAGAATAATAAACAACTACTAATATAGAAATAATGTTCTTAGAAAATAGAAAAATGATTCATGACCACATGAAAAATCCAGTCTTAAAATATCCGGGTCAGTATTTTGCAATATTCACTGTACTGTTAAGAGAGTTTTTTTGCAATTTGTGAATATTTTGTAATATTCTGAATAAATATGTCAACTTTAATGTATACTATTCAGTGTACATTTTGTACAACATCAGTTCAAATGTTTACTTAGTAATTAGTAGCTAAGTTAGTACCATTAGCTTGCTAGCTAGACTATATATTTATTTACAAATTTTTAAAAAAGGCATTTAAAATGACCAGAGCATAAAAAATTTTATTCCGAATTGTTTTAAACTACAAGAGAAAACATCATGTTACAAAGAATCGCATGTTTGCCATTATTGTTGTTTCTATAGCAACCGCTCATTCACAGAGACGATACGGCAGAAGCGATACACAAACATGAGAAAATACGTGTATTTTTTCTGTAAGGAGATGTTTGTTTAGCATTTATGGAAAAAGCCTCCAGCCTGAGCGCTTCGTAACAATCCAAGATAAAGAGGTAACTTCAGAGAACGGCTGTCTATAGCTGCTACAACGTAAGTGACAACCAGGACTAACTTTTTTTCCCAAGGCTGTTCAATAACAATAATTCATTCATGCTTAATTAATTAATTCATGAATATTTTTATACACCTTTTTTTTTCAGCATGAAAGTGATTTTTCCAACATGATGTAAACATGCTGGGTCAGTGGAGAGCTAATATTAGCTAGCTATGAGCAACATAGCATCTCCTTTGTGGGCTATTTCAGAATTTGCAGGGTTACATTTTGCTTAGATGAATCGCTACGGAAACTGCTTACCATGAATAACTGAGCTGATCTGGGATCAGCGTCTCACTGTTGATTTAATTCATCTGAAGAGCAGCGATGTGAGCAGACTCCTCCTCCTGCAGCCCTGTTAATGATACATTCCATTTTATTAGCATTATAGCTCTTAAACGTTAAAAGGCACTTTGGGAGCCATTCGAGTAAGAGGATCTCGGCTGACCCTCACGTGCCAACTCTGTGTGTGTGTGTGTGTGTGTGTGTGTGTGTGTGTGTGTGTGTATGTTACAGTAGAACTGCTAGGATCAGCAGGTTGTGCACAGGGGTATTTTAACATATCAATACCGTGTGCCTTCTGTCTTTCTCGGATTCTTTCACATGTATGTATGTTCTTAAACGTCTGATGTTTGATTAGCTTAAACGCCTGTTGCTATGGTGATTTCAATAAGGTCTTGAATAGCTGTTGGGGATTAATTGAATTTGATTTTGTTTTTTTAATGCTGAGGAGTATTAGGTTTGCTGTTGCAATTTCCCCCAACACAGCACTGTCAGTCACAGTGAAGGAGGCGTGGCCTCTGTGTCTGTCAGTCACAGTGAAGGAGGCGTGGCCTCTGTGTCTGTCAGTCACAGTGAAGGAGGCGTGGCCTCTGTGTCTGTCACTCACAGTGAAGGAGGCGTGGCCTCTGTGTCTGTCAGTTTGTTCTTTTTGTTGCTTTTCCTTCTTTTCTCTAGACTTTATTACATGCCAATTCCCACCCAGCTCCAGCTCTGCTCTGTCATACAACGGCTGATGAACAGGGAGGGTGAAAGCTTCTTCTTTTAGACCTGATGCTCATTCTCCTTCACAGGGAAGCATAACACACTCTGAGGAAAGCACTGTCTACCCCCCTGAGCTCATAGACACCTGCGATTGGCTAGTGTTTGTGATTGACAAGCGTTAGACAGTATGCACCTCCCATCCATAAAGCTCAGGCATTTTTTTCACTGTCTTGGCTAAGGCCATGGATGGCTGAAACAGTTTTTGGCTAACTTGCGGGTGTGCTACTAGCAACCTTACTAAAAAGCAAAAAAAAAAAAAAGTTAATTCACTAAAATGAGGAAAAAGTGACTAAAATTTTTCTTAAAAATAAACTTTGCTTAATAATTAATACTTTGCTTGATAATTAACAGTTGCTCCATTTTAATTTTGCAAAGAAACAACCACAACGTATGTACTCAGGCAACTAAATATTTCTGCTTTAAGACAGAGACTCGTGTCAGAGCCCGATGTGCATCAAACAAACTTCACCTGAGATTTAAAAAGAAACAGTGACATGACAGTGAACGACAAGGGGAAGTCGACAAGGGTGTGTCAAGAACAGCACTGGAGCCGAGCTCTAGGTTCTCTTTGTATTTATCCCGCCAGACCTGTACGCCGGCGCCGGATGAGGCCGAGCTCAGCGAACACCATGGCTACTGTTACCGTGGAGATGCCTTCTGGCCCAAACCCACTCTAATTTTACCTGCTGCAGTGATATCTTATAATGTGTGTGTGTGTGTTTCTGAGACAGAGAGAGAGAGAGAGAGAGAGAGAGAGAGAGAAGGGTTTCTCTTCTAGAAATACAGTTTGACTGATATACTCACCTGCCATTAGTTGACGAGACTTGCTTAAGGATTTACTAAATAAAAAAACTAACTTAACAGGTAGTAATGTAGCTTGGTTATGTTTATCAGAGTTTAAATGCATGATTAGGGCTAGCTTGTTATTCATAATGCACATTTAAACACCAAAAAAGCTAGCTTGAATATACTTTTCAAGCTTTTTGTCAAGGGTCGAACAAAAAAAGCTAGAAACTTTGCACACTCTGCGTACAATACTAGTACTTCAACAACAGCCGATAAAATACACTGTGACACTGAGGTACTTTTCCACTGAACTGCTGATTCCACTTCTAAATAAAAAGTCACAACACTTTGCCTCTCCTGTTTGCACATTAGCTCGCACGAACATTTTGCAGTCATTATGTTTTAACGTGTCACATTTATGGGTCAAACCTGGTCATTTCACCTGGCAGGAATATCAGATGAATGATGACCTGCCTTGACATTTGCTGAAATGACCCACATTATTTAAAACAATAAATCACAACTTAAATCCTTATTTATTCAAACAACCTTCTTCCGTGTTCAGCCCTTGAAACAGCCGTGCACCATTTTAGCTACAACATAAAAACAAGTCTATTTTTGTTCCTGAGCGGCTCACGCGGCCCGGGGATTGGCAGGATTTATGTTGATGGGTTTTAAACTAGAGAACCATAAAAATTTATTATTCAGATGGCAGCGCTGTTACTGCATGATCAACACACACACAAACACACACACACACGCACTGCTTCAATTATTAACCTCTGCAGAGTGACAGAAAGAGAGAAAGAGATAGAGACAGAGATCCAAAACAAAGCTCTCAGGGTGAATGTAACTGCCATGTGCTGCATTTACAGTAACTAAAGATCCCTTTCACAGGTTGTTTCTTGTTTTTGTTTATTTGTGACCTGTCACGTCAAATCAGTCACGCTTTGTGTGATTTGAGTGTGATCAGATTTCTGACTCAAAAAATGTATCATGTATCATGTCCATATGTCACCATAGCAACAGTGCGAGTTTTTTACAAGGAGGGCCTTGGAAAACTCCGCGGAATCTTATTTTTAGAATATTTAAATGAGTATTGCATGATGTAATAAGAAAGCGGGAATCCTGAGCCTCATTTTGACACCAGAATTTCCCTTCTAGCCCTAAAAATAACTTCACCAGCAAGTTTTTTTGGTGGAACCCGCTTGGATAGTGTTCATTAAAGCGCTTTAAACATTTAAAACAATATTTAGGATCAAAATTTCTCAATTCTGTTGAAGGATCAGAAAGATAAGGTCACGAGTCACATGTATAAGCACATAGAAAGCAAAGTCATAGATACATTGTACCTATAATTCTGAGCTGTAAATGCACTAAGATGCGATGATGTTCATGTCTGATACGGTATTTTGCAGGTAGATATTCCTCTGATTCCCTAATAGGGCCTCAAGTAGCGTTATCAAGACTTATGAATCGAATTGGTATCAAATTTACCGTGTTTGAAATTTTCCTGAGACCCTACATGAACACAGCAGGTGAGAAGACATTTGAGTCGCTCATGGGTGTGGCCTGTCTGGTAATCCTGTTCAGGATTAGGGCCAGATGAAATAAATTTCAGAGAATTCTGAGAAAAAAAGGGAAAATTCTGAGAAAACAGTCAGAACTGTGAGAAAATGGTGAGAATTCTGAGGAAAAACAGTCAATTCTGAAGAAAGAATGTCAGAAGTCTGAGAAGAATGTCAGAATTCTGAAGAAAAAAGTCAGAACTGTGAGAGAAAAAATAGAATTCTGAGGAAAAAAAGAGAATTCTGAGGAAAAAAAGTCAGATTTTTGAGGAAAAAAGTCAGAATTCTGAAGAAAAAAGTCAGAACTGTGAGAGAAAAAATAGAATTCTGAGGAAAAAAAGAGAATTCTGAGGAAAAAAAGTCAGATTTTTGAGGAAAAAAGTCAGAATTCTGAAGAAAAAAGTCAGAACTGTGAGAAAAAAGAGAATTCTGAGGAAAAAAAGAGAATTCTGAGGAAAGAAAGTCAGATTTTTGAGGAAAAAAGTCAGAATTCTGAGGAAAAAGTCAGAAGTCCGACTTTTTTCTCAGAGTTCTGACTTTTTTCTCAGAATTCTCTGAAATTTATTTCATCCTCTTCCGTACCAATGAGGCACAGTAATAGCTATGTTTAGCCTCGAAAGCTATATATACATTAATATATTAATATAATATAATTAGTACAATATATTATCCTATTTAGATATTTGTAAGAGAGCCAAGGAAGTTTGCTAAACAAAGTCGTTTAGCTCTCTGAGGGATTAACGGAGACGATTTAAGTCGAGTGCTATCTTGCCAGCTGCTAATTAGCCGATTAGCTAACGGGATATTACTTAGATAATGAACCGTGTACAGTTTTACATGCTCATGGCCTAAACAGGAAGTGCTTTTTAAACATTTTCCCCAACATTCAGATGGAGATGATGCAGGACCTCATTGTAGGGCTGCTACACACACTGTCACACACACTTATGTGTAGTATCACTGTAAATATGTGACAGTTGTAGAATGTGGTGTTTAAATAGCGCCAGATTTTT
Organism: Notoglanidium macrostoma; assembly: GCA_030068235.1. Lineage (NCBI taxonomy): Eukaryota > Metazoa > Chordata > Actinopteri > Siluriformes > Auchenoglanididae > Notoglanidium > Notoglanidium macrostoma. Next base: position 13,785,031 of record JAQQZR010000017.1, on the reverse strand, counting down.
ACCTCGCGTTAGCCAAACTGCAGCACGATGACTCACTAACAAGTATTTATGACTCAAGTTTATTGCTAGTTGCCATGGTTTTGTTGTTTACTGAAAAAAATATAGTTTAAATAAAATCATCTTGGGGCATATGCGCATATTTATCTTTCTCGTTCTATTTCATAATTTAAAATGTAAAAGAAAATAAAAAATGTAAATAAAAAATTCAATGAAATACATGTATAACAGTGCGAAACACACACCAGAATGTGTATCCAACCAAGTGACGTGACAGCTGGCATCACTGCTGCTGCATCACGTGTGTGTGTGTGTGTGTGTGTGTGTGTGTGTGTGTGTGTGTGTGTGTGTGTGTGTGTGTGTGTGCACTCTATAGATAGAGAGCGAGAGAGAGAAGAAATATAACCATGTGGGTACAGATTTGCTGAGCTAAAGCACCTGGATTAAACACATACAACACACACACACACACACACCCACACCCACACACACACATGATGGATTGAGTGTGTAATTACATGTGTGTAGCTGAATGTCCTTACTGCTGATGCTATTGCATGTGTGAACAGGCATAAATCACTCACACACACACACACACACACACACACACACACACACACACACACACACGTTTACATATACGTCGCTGGTGAGTTCAACAATCGATATATCACAAATATTATATGGTGTGTTTGTAGCTGCAATGTGCACGTGTGAGTGTGTGTGTGTGTGTGTGTGTGTGTGTGTGTGTGTGTGTGTGTGTGTGTGTGTGTGTGTGTGTGTG
>JAQQZR010000017.1:13762507-13776076 GCA_030068235.1 Notoglanidium macrostoma | reverse complement strand
ACACTCTACCCCTCCAACACTACACCCAACACTACACTCTACCCCTCCAACACTACACCCAACACTACACTCTACCCTTCCAACACTACACCCAACACTACACTACACTGTACCCCTCCAACACTACACCCAACACTACACTACACTGTACCCCTCCAACACTACACCCAACACTACACCCAACACTACACTCTACCCCTGCAACACTACACCCAACACTATGCCCAACCCCACCAACACTACACTCAACACTACCACCAACATTACTAATAACATACCACTAACACTTAATACCAACATTACAACTTCCACCACCAAAACAGTAAGAAAAATACACAGATTTGTGAGGATGGGGCTGATTTCTTTCTAGCTCCATCCATCCATCCTACTTTTTTTTTTTTTTTGTTTAGTTTGTTGTCTCTCAGCTGGTTACTTTGCATCGGCGTTCGTTACGTGTCTTTCTACACACCTGTTGGGGGAACCCGCTAACACGTCGACTCTAAAACTCTGACTTACCGTAAGATTGAAGGACATTTTAAAAGCAAATAATAGCTGTAGAAACAAATATAAAAGAAAACACACACCTTGTTTATGGAAGAAAAAAGCTGCTTATTGGATTAAAACTAACACGGACGTAAAAATCCTCTCTTTACTTTTTACTGTTTATGGCTCCTTTGTTTATGAACTTTGACCTGACCTTTGACCTTTTCCACTGCGCAGGGCGCTGCACCTGTCACTCATCCACGAGCAGTGGGATTTTTTTCATCGACTTGTGGAGCTCATCACCCTCAACCCCACCTGGACACCGTACCTGGACATCCAGAACGACCTGGGACAGGTGAGACACACACTCTCCCGCACACACACACGCACACTGAATGCTCAGTTTTAGTAGTTAGCTTCTTTTCCTTCTTTACCTCTCTTAATCTCTCTGTTTCTATAATTATTCCTTTCATACGTATATTTTTTCCATTATTTCCTGTCTTCTCTTTGTCATGTGTGTGTGTGTGTGTGTGTGTGTGTGTGTGTGTGTGTGTGTGTGTGTGTGTCAGACGGCGCTGCACATGGCTGTGATTGTGGGCCGCAGCGAGTGTGTGTGCATGCTGCTGAGAGCAGGAGTGAGTGTTGAGCTGCAGGAGAGAGGAGGAAACACTGCGCTGCACCTGGCCGTGTGTGAGCTGCACGCCGAGTGTGTGAGGGAGCTGACGAGCTCGAGACACACTCTGCCCCAACACCTCAACGTCTACAACTACGCAGGTACACACACACACACACACACACACACACACACACACACACACACACACACACACACACACACACGTCTATCTGTACACATGAATACTGTGTTTAAGAGAGAGTGCTGTAATGTCTAATTCTAAAATTCCCCTTCTTGTCCTTTTTTTTCTTTCTGTATACTTGTCTCTCTCTCTCTCTCTCTCGCTCTCCATCTGTCTCTTTTCCCTCTCTACTTATCCCCCTCTCTTTCCTGTCCCCTTCCGTTTTCCCTCTCTCCCTCTGTAGGAGTCAGCGCTCTGCACATGGCCGTACAGAAGGGGAGGTGTGACATCATCAGCATGCTGCTGAACTCCGGAGCCGACGTGAACCAGATGGTGAGAAACGACTCCAGCCAGCGCTTGTAACTCTGCGTTGCAATGACGACGCTCTAACGGTTTTCTGCGTCCCCCCGTGTGCAGGATCAGGGTTCGGGTCGCTCGCCGCTGCACTGGGCCGTGGAGTGTCAGAGCTGCTCGGTGGTGGAGCTGCTGCTCCGGTGTGGTGCGAGCGTGGATCAGCGCTCTTACTCCGGGCACACGCCGCTCTACTGCGCCCTCTACAGGCCCAGCGCACGCGTGCGGGAGCTACTCCGGAGCGCCGGGGCGTCCGAAGCTGACGACGACGACGATGAGGATGACGACGATGAGGAGGAGGAAGAGGACAGACAGAGCGACGAGGTACGGAGGCGTCCAATTTAATCCTGCAGATTATTATTTTTTTCCCCGGATTCCACCTTATTGGCTTTTCTGAGCTGCAAAGATGGGGAGGAGTTAAGAGTTCTTGGGGGCGTGTCTAGAACACGACTGACAGGTGGGGTGTAGTTTTATTTGGTCACGCTGCTTTTTAACAGTGTGTTTATTCCCTATATCCAAAACGCTGTATTCTGGTTGGGGGCGGGGCTAAATCCTGGGCCAGGAAAATACGGATGGAAGTTTTGGGAACGAAAGATTTCCTGTAATGTTTTAGATCTTATACAATTTTAAACATGACAAGCTTACACTCTCTCTCTCTCTCTCTCTCTCTCTCTCTCTCTCTCTCTCTCTCGAACAGGAAGAGTTTGATGATGTCGTCATCAATGGACAACGAGTGCTGTAGCTGTCGAGACACACGTGACCGGGCTGACTAGCGTCAGCTGAAAGTGTGTGTGTGTGTGTGTGTGTGTGTGTGTGTGAGATTACTGGTACAGGTTTGACCTCACTACGCTGTACAGTTTGCTTATTGTTGAGTTTTCGGAGCAGTAAACCAGCTGAAGCTCAGATGGCCAGGACTGCGCGAGGAGCCGCTTCAGCGTTTCACTAACCCTCGCGATCGTACTGTACGCTATAGGCCGCCAAAATCAGCAGCGCCTGCTTCTGTTTTACCGCTTCACGCTTTTAAACCTCGCACGCATCAGAGGCAGCTCTCAGCGCCTTCATTCTCTGTCTCTCTCAGACCTTTACACTTGCGGTTCAGCACAAACACTCAGAGCTTTTGTGTGTTACACGTGTCGAATGGGTTACGGATGCTTGAAAAACCTTTTTCAGGAGCAGAGTAGCCTAAAAACGGAGCGTGCAGTTTCTCCAGATGTAGCCGGCGAGTCGCGCCGGAGCTGTGAGGCTGATGATGAGTAAAGGAAGCTTTTAAAAGCTTCGAGCCGATTTTCGGCCGAACTTTGAGCTATAATGAAAGCTGTAAGAGATTTAAACTCGGACTTGCGGTTTAGCTGACGAGTTGGAATTTGTTGGTCTGGAGTTCTGTCTCTTAACATCGAGCAAGTCACTAATCATCCTTAGCTCATAGCCGCTCCGTATAGCAGTTTCGCTAGCTTTGCGACGACGACCGTCTAGAAATTAAAAGTAGAATCGTTTACGCTTCAGCTTTCTCGATGTATAGATGCGATAAATAAAGCAAGAGGATATTCTAAGCAGTGGAATTTATATATAATGATATTTATAGTGTTTAGGTCGGAGCGCCGACGGCGAGCGCGTCTGATTTGAACAAGGTTTTCGATGTAGCTGTATGTTTTTCTGGTGGGGAAGAAGAATAAAAGTGGCAAACAGTCTGTGACGAGAGTTTCGCTGTAGCTGTAGCGGTAGAGAACGCACACGTCGTTCATCCGTTCATTAATAAACGCGGCGGCGGTTTTCAGATTCGCAGGTTTGCCCGTAGCGCAGCCAGGCGTTTGCAAAACGTGAAGCCGAACGCTCTGAAAGTTGTCGAGACACTCGGTCAGATTTTCACTTTGCCGATTTTCGCAAAGCTGTTTAGTTAAAAACTACGTACGAATTATGGAATTGGAAGCAAGTATACAGATTCGGGGGGAAAAATCGAATCAAAAAAAGGAGAGTTTTTGAGATGAGAATTTGTCTGTAGATGTACAAAAATTGCTGTAGAACAGATGTTCGAAACTTAACACGACACAAAGTAATTTCTTTTCATCAAACTATTCATTTAACTCTATTTATCCCCGGTTATAAGCAACACTCCGACTTTCGCATGCAGCTTGGATACAGATCTGAGGTCATTTCACAGTGTTAGAAGCTCTGAGATCTGCAGAAATGATCAGAAACAAGAATGAAAAACTGAGAAGTAAGCGTGACGGATGGAACGAAGGATGAAATGTACGTACGAAAGCAGACGGGAACCTGTAAGTAGATATGCGTCGATATGACAAATGGAGTAAATAAGATAAACTCGGTTATGGGTTTGTAGCCATGTTGCAGCACTTCTGGGGAAAAACCACAGGATAACAAGATGATTTGGTGATTATTGGAATATATAAATAGTCCATACATTGATGACCGCTTCCATGTTAAGGGTTCTGAACTCTTTTTTTTTTTTTTTTTGTTTGTTATATTTGTTACTTTATTCCCCTTTATGTTGAAATGGGTGATGGTTGACGATTATAATGTTTCATGCTTTAAATGAAAAATAAAAATGATGACAAAAAAAACAATCGAGTTTGTCTCCGTGTGCTACGTCTGAACTGGATAATACATCAACGTCATGCTTTCCTTCACATTAAAACCCAGCAGATCTGATTGCGAGTCAGCTGTATTGCTGATTCAATATTTTCAGCAACGCCAGACGGGCGTGTTAATGAGTCGGCGTTAATTAGCATTCTTTACGTTCCTCGGCAGTAACAAAGGCTCCAGGAAATGTTTGTTTGTTGCATAAAATCAGGACATGATATGACGTGAGTGCTTTGTAGTATGATGAGTGGTTTGACATTTGAAAGATAGAGCGAAAGTTGTTCGGCTGTATTATTTAATTGTTAGAGATTATACATCTATAGTTAAAATGCAAAAAAAAAAAAAAAAAAAAGCTACAAAGCAACATTAAATGTATGAATAACTAAATCACAAACTGAGTCATTGTTCTTTGTTACTATACTTAAGTATTATTTTGTTGCATCGTATTATTCTTTTCATGCTACACAACATAGCGCTATAGCTATCCACGTGTCCGTGTGTGGATGCTTAAAAAGGCAAGAATTGCTAATTTGCTTATGTTGCCTGCCTATATTTAACCTATATTCACTAAAATACAATTTCAACATGCTTTTTCCACCCCCTGCTTATATATGACAGCTGACATCATGATATTTCATTAGCATGCTAATTTTAATAGCTAAATAGAGAAAAAGAAATGACTTGTTAAGATTTTCTGGTTTGGAGGACCCAGAAAGGTTATGAGAAGGTTCAAAGGAGAACCCTACTGAGCAGTTATGAACACCTGAATATTCACAGAACATTGACTTGTCCTGCTATTGGCCCATGCTGAAAGCAGAACGAGTCATGTTTCATCACGATGTTGTCCTCAGGAGTACAACTGCGTGATCTTCTCTGGTGAGCACAGCGATACAGAGGCTCCGACTCCAAACCCGGCGAATAGAGGCTCAGAGAACTTGGCCTGGAACCTGTAGATGAGCTCCATATTTTCTGAGACTGCATAGAAGGACACCGAGTTACCAGCGTAATCGAGGTACACGCCAATCCGTGAGGCTCTGGGCACGTTTGGAATATTTTTATCCGTCTTGTTGTGCCAGGCCGAGTATCCGGAGTCGGAACACAGGAGGCTCCAGGATTGGTCGTTGTAGCCGAGGAGGCTGTGCGAGCTCTTGCCTTTGCGGCTGATGCTTTTGTAGGTGACTCCAACAGAAAACTCGCCGCTCCACTCCACCTCCCAGTAATGACGGAAGCCACTCAAAGGCTCAGCACATAAGACCTGGGACGAAACGGACACGTTCCAGAGTCACAAAGTGGAATATTCTAATCAAATTTAATAAAAAACAGTCAAACTTAAGCTTGAAAAACACAACAAATCCTTCTTTAGTTCATTTGTAATAAAACAGCCAAAATGAGATTCATGTTTAATTTATAGAAGACAGAATTTCCCAAATCCAAAAGAAATACCTGGCAAAAGCCATCAAAGCGGTCTGGATGATCTGGGTAAAACTGGGCCATGCGTTTCCGAATGACCCTGTGGTTCCCGTTGGACAGGGCCAACTCCTTATAGGCTGTATTGGGTTCAAAGGTGAGTCTTACTGCATCTGTTCACCAAGAGAACATTTCAGAGATCCATGAGTATTTCTTTATACATTCATCGAGATCCACCATGAACCGTGCTTCAAGCCCAGCTCCGGATAGCAAACTGAAAGCATGCTAATTGTTTGCTCCTAACATCACGATCCATCTTATTCAAGCCCCATAACTTCCATTCGCAACCTTAATTCTAACCTGATCAATCACATCATTACAACTTACATCTGAGAAAGTCCACTCGAGTTTTGGGTTCCTGAAGATCAGCTTTTGTTGGTGTGGAGGAAACGATATCTAAAATATGAAAAGTTGCCAATTAAAGTAAATCTTCCTTGTAAAAGATTCATCTTGGTAATATACTATTTGCAAGACTTCTAAAGAGGATGCTTAAAAAAAAGACAGGGACACTGGTGTCATCTTACCTTTAAACCAACCACCAGTCCTGGGGTTTAACACATACACTGGGGTGTCACTCACTATGCGTGAAGGGACAAAAATAGTCATTTTTATGTTCATGTTCATGTTTAGTCACATATACCAGTGTTCCCCCAATTCAGTCCTCTGGGAACCCTTGATAATGCATACCACAAATCACAAAACCTGAACCTGGTAGAGTAGTATTTGTGAACAGCAAAACGTTTGGAGGTTTAGAAAACCCTGATATAAACCAGTGTTAGCCTGTTGTATGAAAGATCAGTCACCTTTTTTTGCCAGGTTGTCCAGCTCTTTTTTGCAGATGTCATCCAGGTGTTCCTTCATGTCAGTCACAGTTTTGGTAACCTCACCAAAGGAGAACTCCTGGTTGATCAGGACTTTGGGCACCATTGGTTCTGGCGCATTGCACATCGCTGGAAAATTCTGCAAAAGTGTTGATTGCACCACTAAGGAGTTTGTTATAACTAATTACCAGTGGGTGTCCAAGTTTCAATCCAGAAGAAATCAGTTGTTACCAATTGCTACCATGTGCAGTTAATGCTAGAGCCTCCTATTGCATCAGGGAGGTGTTTTTAATCTAGTCTATACTGGGGTGTGTTTCTAAATGTACCCAAGAGTGGATTCCAGTGTCTGCGCATTTGCTTCTGAACTTGAAGATAGATAGATAGTTCAGGAACATGGTGGTGTACCTGTAGAAAATGTATGTTATCCTCGGTGTCAAGTATATGCCGTAACTCTGCGTCTCGCCGCTGTAGCTCCACGATCTCCTGCTCCAGACGCTCCACATAGCTATCAGCCTGCCGATATGTTCAGACTTCGTTTATAGATTTAGATTTATATAGATAAATGCATATAGGGCCTTAAGCAGAGATCTTTTATTAAGAGTACAAGAGTATAATCAGTCAGGCTGTTTAACTTTAAGACTCTCGATCTACCTAGTTTGTTAGCGTTTAAAGATTTTCAAGAGCTATAGTTAGATGTATTTAGGGGTAGAACCAATAATAACAGAACAAAAATGACAACTGAGCTTGGACGTTCTACTGTCAGATGACTTGCCTGTGCCATAGCAGCTTGCAGGTTAGCTTGAATAAGCTGGCAAATCTCAGCATGCCAGCGCTCCACAGACTGCAGCATCTCGCTGAAGATCTTATCGCTGGCTGCTTGGGCACGATGAGCATTACCCTATAGCCAGGAGGCAGCAGAAAGCATGAATTATCGCGAAACCTTCACTGGCTTTTCCTCAGGACACTGAGCACACATTTGTCGTTTATAATTAAGATGCAACCCAAAATCAGTTTAAAAATGAAATTGGTACCAAGCTTAAAAGCAATTCAAGCATCTAAAATTTAATCCAGACCCCCAATCGGTAAAATTGTTTCCCACAAGAATCATGGCTGACTAGAAATGTAGATAATAGATTGCCAACCAGAGCCAGTTATAAACAAGTTATTCTATTGGCTATAGTCTTGAAATCTGACTACCTAATTGACTGTTCTTTATGTAATTGCTGACTGCAAATTAGCTGAACAATGCATGTCACCAACAGGTGGCAGCAATGGATAAATTGGTACTTGAATATGTAGTCACTGAATTCACCTTGAGAATCTCCACATTGTGTCTGAGGTCCTGTAGTTCCTTCATGCGATGCTGGATAACATGCTGGACTTCGGACTGGGTCACCACCAGCATTTTCTGAAGAACATTTGTACCTGTGAGAATGTACTCTGTGCAAAAAGATACTGATTTCATTCATTCATTCATCTTCAGTAAGCTCTTTATCTTGGTCAGGGTCATGGTGGATCCAGTTCATATCCTAGGATCATTGGACGCAATACACGAATACACCCTGGATGGGATGCCAGTCCATCGTAGAAGACCACAGCAAGGACAGTTTTCTGTATGTGGAAGGAAACCAATGAACCCAAAGGAAACCCATTTGGACCCTGGGAGAACATGCAAACCTTCACACAGACAGTAACCTGAGCTCAGGATAGAACCAAGGACTATAGAGCTGTCAAGTCATGATGCTTTTACTTTAAGATGTAAAGTAATCAACTTTTAAAATGTATAAATAAATAAGTGTTCCATCATTTTCATCTTCTCTACTCAGTTATACTTTGTAAAATGCACAGACTGGACAAAACAAATCTGTACACTGCCACGATGCTTCATGAACATTCTTTATTCTTCAAATCAGTGTAATCTCTTTGAAGTTTACATAATTTGAGGAACGTAGGACCTTTGTAACGTCTAAATTATTCAACTGTATCAACATGACAGTTAGGCTCTGAACAAAATGAATATTTTTGCACTTTTAAAAATCTTAGCATGAACCTGCAATTTCCTTCTAACTAGCAAGTTTTGGTCAAAGTATATCTAAATGTTTGAGCTGTGTATGTGTCTTTCAGTACTTGTTGGATTATATAAAACTGTCTTACTTGCTTCTCAGCACGTTCGTCCTCAGCACTAACCGTGTTGTGGCCACGGTGCTCCCTCACCGTGCAGAGAACGCAGATACACATCTGATCCGATTTGCAGAACAGCTCCAGGCTCTTCTCATGCTGTGGGCATATCTTACGATCTAAGTGCCCCATCTCATCGACCAGCTTGTGTCGCTTGAACGTGGCTGACTCATAGTGAGGCTTGATATGTGTCTCGCAGTAGTATGCCAGACACACCAGGCATGACTTGACTGCCTGGTTCTTTTGGCCTGTGCAGAAATCACACAATGAGTTCCTTTTGACATCTGGAAAGGGTGTTAACGCTGTTAAGGGTAAGTGACGGTCACGAGAACTAACGCTGGGCAAGTTGCGGCGCAGGACAGGACGAGGAGTAAATGTTGCCCGACACTCTGGGCAATTATAGACACCCAGGTGGTCCAATTGGTCCCAGTAGATCTTGATACAGTCCAGGCAAAATGTATCTCCACAAGGGATGGTGATGGGGTCCTGCAGCGCATCAGCACACAGAGAACACATATAGGAGTCTGTCATGGTTTACAGGAGCTAGTGGAACGAAGGGAAAGGAAGGAACAAAAGTGGTGGTGTGAGGGAGACTCGAATACAGTACCTGTATTTATAGATTAGCTCTTGGGTTGCCAAGCAACCACAGATTCTGGAGGTAAATGTAAGACTTTGCTTGTATGTAAACAGAGATAGTAGCTTGATAACTGTTTACGCTGAGTGAGGTAATCATGGATCACATGTCCACGATACCAGCACCAGCATGGAAACCGACAAAAGATGAAATAAAAAAAATAGGACGAAGCGATTAACACATACTTGTTGAAAAAAAAAGGAATTCTTCAGTAGTTCCTCCATTAAAGGTGCTATATTAAAAAAACTACAACCGAGTGTTTCTCTGTTGATGCAGTGCTTGCCAGTTGATGCATCCTCCAATGTTCATGCCACTGAAACTTGTAGTCAAAATGGGACACCTATTTTGGGTGCTTTTTATTTATACACCTCTTTATCCATTAAAAAGGATTAAACCTCACAAGGCTGATGGGAAACATGGATCCTATTTTTGATAGGTCTCAGGATTTCCCAACATCAACCACATTTATACATCTTTATTCATTTGTTTTAGTTTCAACTTCAGAAGGCCAAATTTAACTGGCGAGCTAGCCAGCTAAGTAAAATTAGCCATGAGATACAGGCTCCTCATTAGTGTAGTTGCTTGCATACATTAAATACTCCTTCACACATTTCCTGGACGCATTCAGTGGATAGATGTTTCCACAAATCCTCACTCCAGTGAATTTCAGCGTTTCCGTGCTCGAGTTTCAATTGCAGTGGACTGGACTAGCATAGTGTCAACAACAAACACGTTTATGCAGGTAGGCGTCGGCATAACATGTGGTGCATCTCTGAGAGAGACATTGAGTGATCTTGGTCAAGGTCATTGGTTGGCTAGTTTTGTTCACACACATAGAAATGCCTGTGCTTCTCAGCCATTTAGCGTCATAGCTTAATGACTTCTACTTGTTTTGACTCACTAATAGCCGGATGTTTAACCTGCAAACTGAAGTTCAAGTGTTTGAGTGAATAAAAGTGAACTGATCCTTGATGAACAACTTTACTCGTATGCAATAAGTTCTGAACATTGTATAATGAAATTGTACACCTTTCATCCCAAGGCCAGATTTTTACTTGATCTGATAGGATCTTTAACAAGACCTCAGGATAAAACCCTGGACCCTGGATCTGTGAGGCAGCAACACTACGGCACTGTATGGCCCAGAGTTATTAGTTCAGCTATGAATTGCCCATTGAGTGTATAACTTACCTTCTATATAAAAACCTACAGTTTTTCTTTAGGTTACTGACAAACATGGCCAACATCAGAACTATCACAATTTAAGACGCCTCATTCTCTTCCCTTGTTTTTCATACATCGGTGAGCTTCTCAACAGTACCTGTAATGGCCACAAGAGGGCATTATATGGATTCTGTACTCAGCTTGCCAGGGACGAAGTTTAAAGATCATGTTTCATGTTGGCTCTTGCCAGAAATAGCTTGCACAAAAAAGTTCTGTAATATAATGGCTTTCTTTTGTCATGAGCACCCATGTTTTTGAAAGTCCTGTTAACTTCTATCACAATGTCCTGGACTATGGCTTGGTCTAAACAGAGGCCATACTCAAAAGAAGACATGGAGTTGCTGATTAAAAAAAACTCTGTACGCTGTAACTGGTGATTTATAAATGTAGCATTAAATAGTGGTAAAGGTTTAGATTTTGGTGGTAAAGGTGTATAATTTGCTGCTCTAACATCAGGACTGTATCTGATTTACATCCTTCATTATGGATTTGGATTTTATAAAATGGTTGTATGGTTGTTGCATTTACATACCTTTGCTTTTTATCGGAACTAATACCACTATTGCGTTAAAACGTGCACTGATAAGCTCTGCAGATGCAAATACATCTATTTCACGAGTAAACGCCAACCCTGCGGAGTTTTGTGTTGGATCCTGTGGTTTCACCCATTATTTATCATTTTAGCAAATCATTTTGGTTTCACTCAGACTATTTCCATTACTTCAGTACAGATGGTATAGTGTCTGTCCAACCACTTTAAATGTTTCCTTATCTTTTTTTTTTCGTCCACTGTGGTTTTATTCATTCTTTCAAATCACCCTGCTCCAAGTCATCAAGCATGAGAAGTAACAGTGCCAGAAGTGAAAATAATAAAAAAAAAAATCTATAACAGATTACGAGGACTTTCTCTCAGTTACATTGTACCCAAGCGTTCTCCAATGGAGGTGTTCAAACTGAAACGAGAAAGGGGAATGAAATGAAAGTAGTCATCTGGTTTTCAGCAGATCTCATGTTACTGCGGCACAGGGAAAGTCTACAAATCCCTTCTCTCCTTTTTTGTAGCCAGTAGCAACTAAGAAGCCACTTGAAAAAGTTAAATCGATGTTTGGCATGCATCCGGTGTATTAGCAAGTGAAGCAGTATCTAACCACAGCAAAGAGCTCAGATGTTCAGGCTTCAAGGTCTAACCAAGGATCTGGGATATGAACTCACAACTATATCCAAGATCCTTGGTTAAACCTTGAAGCCCGATCTTCTCAGCTTGCATGTAGAAATTGATTGTAATTTACAGGTGGTACAGCCACCTATATCTGTGTGGGTTTTCCGCCAGGTTCTGCAGGTTCCTCTCGCCTCCTGACATGCCAATAGTTGGATTGGCTACACTAAATTGCTGCTAGGTGTGAATGAGTGTGAGTTTGTGTGCACATCCATGTTGTACGTAGTGCTGATGGGATTTGATCCAGATCCACCATGGCCTTGAGCAGGTTAGAGTGCTTTTTCACTTCATTTCCATCCCTGGTTTCAGATTAAGCCTCTGCTCTGCTTCTTGCAAACTTACTGGGGCAAATCATTGTTGCCAGATGATGATGAATAAAATTATTCCCGATCTGTTATTCATTTTTGAGGAAGAGTGAGTCAGTCTCAAGATGGTTGTGCAAGAAAATAGTGAGAAAAACTGAATTCCTGTGGTAACTTGGTGAATTTATGAGGTAAGGTTATGTGCTAGATGGGTAGAAGCAGGCAGAACCTCCATGATCGCTGTGTTTCACAGTTTTTTACTGTATATTGCCATTTTCCAAGTCAAGACTCATTTTATTGCCGTCAAACTACATGAACATGTGATGAAGTACTGAGCCGCATGAACAGGATCACGGTCCCAAAGCAGGATAATACATCACGAATGTGCATGAAGTTCAAGACACTCACAGCTGAGTCAGCACTTTCTTTCTTTCAACAAACTCATTTATCCATTCATTCATCTTCAGTAACCACAAAAATGTTTCTCTGGAAGCCTCTTTTCAAATTCTGCGCTGTTTGTTTTCTATCAGTGGTGAGACATGTGTTTGATTCTCAGCCGTGTCTATGAGACAAGTGTCTTATGGGTTCAATTATCAGCATAAATGGAAGCAAGGCAGGGCAAAATAACATCAACACAGCGATGCTTACTGATTTGGTCGATGTCTTGGTTGCTAACAATTAGTTAACTGAATTAAAAGGTAGTTAGATTTCATTAAACTATTCCATCCAAAGTTATAGTCACAGTCATAAAAATTCAGGAGCCAAAAATGACGATTCTCATTGATGAGCTGAGCAGATTTTTAATAAATATTTTTTAGCACTTCTGGAACATACTCCTACCTAAACATAATTAGGCTGGTTCAGATTTCTTATTTCACAAGCAAGCAGACTTGTAGAGGCTGAGCAAAGAGGCTATTATACGCATACTGGCGTCATTTCAGTTTGGAGGGAAGTTAGCTTGTTTTCGGGTTTTTACATGTTTTACAAGTGACATTCAGGGAAGAGCAAGTTTGGCGTAACTATTATGTAATAACTATATATATATAACCACATATATATATATATATATATATATATGCATATATATATAACCAAATATATATATATATATATTTATTACATAATAGTTATTACAATATAGTTATTACATATAGTATATATATATATATATATATTCTTCTTTTTATATAAAATGATACGACCACAGATCGTATTTATATTTTTATTGATCTACACTTTAATTTTCAGGTTAACTGAAGACTTTAAGATTTGGTCAAAACTGAGCATTTAATAATAAATCCAAAAAGATGTGGGAAAAAAAAACAAAACAAGAATGGACTAAAAGGCAGCACAAAAAAGCATTTTCATGCTAATCTTTAAGCTTTTATCATGCACTGTATTTTCTTCTAATCTCTGTTCTCTCTCTCCCTGTGTGTGTGTGTGTGTGTGTGTGTGTGTGTGTGTGTGTGTGTGTGTGTGTGTGTGTGTGTGTGTGTGT